>JAECUM010002302.1:0-47199 GCA_016617855.1 Megalonaias nervosa
CAATTTATCAAAAAATGCTTGAAAGACTTTTAAATTTTTCATGCAGTACATAGTACTTATTTGTACATGTAAAAGAGTCTGTCAGCTCCAATACTGCTTGTATATTGCAACTGGTGAGGATTCCTTTGAAGTACATCTGAAACAGACCAAGGAAAAATTGAGTAAATGCCAACACAGTAAATAACAGGTCATTCCTGTTCAAAGACTTTTCACACTCTTTAAGTTGTCTGAATTGTAAACACCCTTCCTACAGTGGCCCCAGGTGGGTGAGTGGTCAAATGTGCTCAAAATGTACAGATCACTGACATCTTGCCTCTCTCCCCATGGGTTCAAGTCTCAGCTCAGCCAATATGGCTATGTGAGAAAGGATGCCAGTAGTTTCCTGTGGGTCAGTGGTTCTTTCCAGATTCTTCCTCCACCAAACATACTGGCCACCAAGTATTGCCTATCATATCCTAAAAAATGTCATTAAACCCATAAAACCACAACAACTCCTTCCCACCATTACTTGCTACATGTTACATGTAACAGGTATGCACTAGTCTTCATCCTCACCTTTATGCTTTCCCAAATTTAGACATATTGTTACTTGAAATTTCAACCCTCAACTGGAGTAGTGTATAATGGTCCATTATCTGTTCTTGGATTAAAGTGATTAGCTTAAGTATTCAAGGTCTGCAGACACCTATCACATCTCAAACAAACTGGATATTGATAAAGTGCTGTTGTTTGCCAAACAGACATTATAGAATGGTTGTGCTAGGAAACTTTCATGATTTTCCAAATGGGAAAGTTGATGTTTTTTTGCTTGGCATTGAATGCTTGAGCAACCATTGTGAAATGGCAAGGTTTACAACTGACAGCAGGCTAATGCAGTTTTGTAAGAATACACTGTATGTAAACAAAACTATATATAATGTTGAGTTTGGTTATTTTTCTTTTATATTCTGAAAAAATTCCAAAACTAAATAAATAATCTTCATGTGGTGTTTTGTTCATAATCAAATTCATCCACGATCTTGATGACGGTAAACCCATGTGATTAAAAATATGGTTTCAACAGTGATAACAAGCTCAGTCAATCGGACACAAGATTACCTTTTTAAATACAAACTGATCCTGGTTACTTTCCAATCATATAAGCTTATATTTCAAGTCTGATCAAAATCAGATCAGAAATATGACTTCTTGAGGGGTAACAAGCTCAGCCAACCAGATGCATGATCACCTCATTAGTAAGCACAGATCTCTCTCATTATTGAACCTGTATGAGATTGTAATGATGTAATCACATATTCCAAGTTTGATTAAAATCATATCAAAAGTATGGCCCCCAGAGTGGTAACAAACTCAACCAATCAGCTGCAAGATTACACCATCATGCATAAATCTTTTTCACTACTGAGCTGATCAAAATCTTGACACTTCAAGTCTGATCAAAATCAGATCAGAAATCTGGCTTCCAGACTGTCAAACAAGTGTCACCAATCAGTTGCAAGATCACCTTGTATGTGCGCAGGGATCTCAATCATTTAACTTGTCTGAAATCGTAATGATATAAGGATATATTATCAAGTTTGATAAAAATCATATTTAAAAAAATGGCCTCCAGAGTGGTAACAAGATTAGCCAATCAGGTGCAAGATTACCTCATTAATATGCATGGTTCTTTCTCATTACAGAACTCGTCCAATATTTGTATATGGCCCCCCAAAAATGAGTGGTTCCTATTACACTGGGTTTGAAATTAGGGTAGGTAGGTAGGGTCTTTTTCTTTAAACATCATGTATATTTTTTATTTTTAAAGTAAATTCAAAGAAATAGTCTCATACTGTGGCTGTATGTCCATGTATACAGATGGTTCAAATGATGGAGACAAGGAGCTGCTCTTGCAACACCCCACTGCTGCATAAAACCTCCATTTTACTGCAGAAATTACAGCCATATTAAACTGTTTTAACTACATCGAACACTCTCAAAACACAAATTTCATCATTTTCTCTGATTGCTTTTTTGCAATGAAAGCTTGCAAAACCCTAAATATGACAACGTGTTATTACCCCAAATCTTACAGAAACAAGAATTGCTCATGCAATGAGGAAAAAGTATTCTGTACTGTTGGCTGCCTAGACACAGAGGTATTAAAGATCAGAAAATGGCAGATAAAGCTGTCCGAGTTGCCAGCAATCACCCATGTCCAAAATGGAAGATTCCATATATTGACTTACATTTTTGAACTCATTACATTCTATATACCTAACACAATATTTGAAATGAAAATCCATTGACAAATTTCATAGCATCAAACTCATCAAGTGTATTCTTCATACATAAGAATTAGAGATGAAGTGGTATTGTGCTGATCATGTATATATCTCCTAAAAAGTCAACCTTGACAAGTGTCAGTGTCCTCTAACAGTGGAGAACAGTCATCCACCCTCTGAGACAGAAGCTTTCTGCTGTGAACTTAACTGCATAACTTTATGATGTCCACTTGAGATAATCTTTAACTTTTCCAAGGATTTCAGTTTGTGGAAAAAATTCTGATCCCATATTTCTTAGAAATTATATTTTGAATGACACTTTTATTTTATATATATATTTTACAGGATTTTAACATCTTTACCTTTCTTTTTTGTTTTGAGGCATTTCAAAATTTACATTTATCTTCCTGAAGTTTTTTTAATGCATTTGTTTATATTTACACTTTTAGCACTTTACCTGTAATTGGCACCACATAGCCCTTACCCCAATACAAAGTTGTCCTTGATAAAAGTATGTTTACATTCATTAATGAATAGCCTTAAATTGTTTCAGTAAAATTCAATCTGTTTATGTTTGCAGACAATAAAAATATTCATGGCAATTTGACTCAAGCATGGCGACAATTGAGGCTCCTCAGGGGTAATCATATCAATGACTTGGACAACTAAAAGAAACCTGTTTGGACTATAATACCAACCAATTAATTGGGGGCCCCGGGCTGAGTGGTCTAAAGCACTCAACGTTACGGATCACTGCCATTTCACCTCTGTCTGCGTGGGTTCGAGTCTCGGATTCGGCCACTGTGGGTATGTGAGAAAGCTTGTCAGTAGCTTCTCGTGGGTCGGTGGTTCTTTCTGGGGTTTTCGTGGGTTCTTCCTCCACCATTAATACTGGCCGCCATGTATAGCCTATCGTGTGCTGAAAAATGGCGTTAAACCCTACAACAACAACAACAACAACCAAACAATTAATTGAAGCTTATATTGAACAATAGGAGACGCTTTTAAATAGGTAGTTAGGTAGCTAGGCAGGTCTGCATCTAATGGCACCTCATCATAATGCCTGTATGTGTAAATTAAAAATAATGTCCTAAAAATGTAAAAATGAAGAACTGCAAAAAAAACCAAATCGACAGCACTGATGCTCTACTGGCTGAAAAGAATTATCAGAAATTCAAGTTAAGACCATTTTTTCCTTCCAAGTGCTGAGTGTTAATATCATCTTTGATACTCTTTAGCAATAAAAAGGTTTTTAAAATAGCTGCTGTGGTGGACATACTGGATGTCAGATTGGCACCATTTTCATGAAAAGACCTACAAGACATCATTACAAGCCTTCTGGTGAAAACTCCATCTCAACATGACCAGAAAGATTTTCAAGACAGCCATTGTGGCAGATATAAGCCATGCTGGATGTATGACTGGCACTGTTTTCATACAGGACAAACTAGGTGTATTGTGTGTGATTTGGATTTTTAACGTGGGTTTAACAATATTTCAGTCATATCGCTACGATGTCTGCAGTGTGACAGTTTATAGTGATGTTTAGCACTGGGGCATCATGCCGCTGACATGTAGCATGATGTCCCACCTAGTCACATTATCCTGACACCAGGCCGACCAATCCTAACACTAATCTCTTAATGCTGAGCACCGAACGAGGCAGCTGTTAGTACCATTTTTAAAGTTTTTGGTATGACTCGGCCAGGGTTGGAATCCGCGACCTCCCGCATCCAAGGCGGACGCTCTACCACTAGGCCACCAGAGCGGTCACTAGGTGTTGTAAGCTGTCTGTTCATAAAAAACCCATGCTGATATTGATATCCATTTGGGTGAAGAAGACATAACAATATTTTCAAGATGGGCATCATGAAGGCCATGTTGGGGGTCAGTTTGCATCATTTTCTTCTGGATCAACTAGACACCACAAGAACCTGCTGATGAAAATGACTTACCTTTTAAGAGTAGAAATAACAAGATTTTCAAGATGGCCACCTGGTGGCCATAATGGATATCAGAACAGGTCCATTTTAATTCATGACCATCAAGACATTATATAAAGTTTTCAGTGAAAACTCCATGCTGATATGAATTTCCTAACAAGATTTTCAACAAGGGTGCCATAGTGGCCATATTGGATACCAGATGTGCACCATTTCCTTTAAGGACCAACTAGACATCAGCAGACATCTTCTGGTGAAAGCACAATGTTGATCTGGCCAGCCATCTAGGAGAAGTATCAATAATAAGATTTTTCAGATGGTCATTGTGCTCACCATACTGAAAGTCAGACTGGTACCAATTTCATTTATGATCAACTACACATTATAAAGTCTTCTAGTGAAAACCCCCATCCTAATACGATCATTTATTCAGAGAAGTAGTGATAATAAAATTTTCCATAAGGTTTGATCTGGTTTTGTTTTTTGAAGGATTTAACACCATTTTTCATATCAGATATGGAAACAGTATCATTTCATGATGGACAAATCAGACATCATAAGAAGTCTTCTGGAGAAAACCTGCTGCCAAGATGACTTTCTCTTCAGAAAGAGAAATTTTATGACAGATTTCAAAGATGGCAGTCTTAATGGACATATTGGACATCAATCAGCATCATTTTCATTTAGGACCAATCAGGTATCACAGCTATAAAACCATGCTGATATGACCATCCAATCAGGAGTAGTGATAACAAGGTTTATAAGACTGCAACTGTGGCAGCCATATCAGATGTCTGAGCAGTGTCATTTTCATATAGGACCAACTAGATTATGGGATGAATATAAGTGTCAAGTTTCACAGCAATTAGGAGGATAGTAATGACAAAATTGTGCTAAAAGACACACTGAAAGACCATCCCATAAGCTCTTCTGGTCTATGACCAGTGTTAGTAAATAGATATATAATTCCTGCAAAACAAACTGGCTATTTGGAATAAATAACTATCATCTGGAATAATTGACTATCATTTTCATGCAGCAAACTGTACGTATTATATGTATATTCTGTTTATATTCTGCCTACATGATGAGAACTGTCGTGTCCAATCTGTATTTCTCCTAAACATACCTTATTCCCAAGCTTTCTTTGGCTGTGGATACCGTTGGAGCATTTTGTTTACAAGCCTGCTTGGTAAATGTTTCCTTTTTGCGGGGTCTGAAGTATCTGCAAAGTCGGACTGGAGCTGTTTTTGTAATGCTTCTGCCTTTTCCTGGAAAGAATGGGAAAGCATCAAGACTGCAAAACTAAACTTACTTAGATAAACAATTGACAAATGACACTATCTAGGTACGTTTGTAACTTGAATAAACAGTGAAGTAACAACACTTTCTGACAAATATCATTAAATTCTGTTAAGCGATCTATAAGAAGTTTTTTTAAAGGTTTTCTATTTTTGGTAATGGTAGCCATATCTGATAGTGGACAGGCATGATTTTTCTATAAATGAAAGAAGTAGGAGTAGAGAAGGAGTAGTTTAACTGTTTTTCCACTTTTAATAAAAGTGGTTTTCTGTTTTCAGTAAAAGCAGCAACATTTGAGGGTAGATCAACACTGTTTGTACAAATACATGTATGAAAGGTCTTCCTTCCAAGATGCTTTCCTTCAAATCTGATTATATTCTGTTCAGTGGTTTTGGTGGAAGAATCAGTAAAAGGGTTTTAAGTACTTTAGTAATGGTGGCCATATTCGATTGTGGATCAGCACCACTTGTGCACATTTGAAAACCCTGCATACCAGGATGCATTATGCCAAATTCAGAAAGGTTTTTTGGTTGAGAAGTTTAAAATAGCAATTGTTGACAGTCATGCAACAGATGCTGGGCTATGTTGTAAACTCACTTGGCCTTAAGGCCAGGTGAGCTAAAAATTACTTTGATTGTATGGAATAATGGATTATGATGTATGAAAAATTAATCTGCACTCAACATAGTAATTACAAAAACAATAGCAAATTTTCCCACTTTTTCTTACATATTCAAGCCCACAGCCACCACCAACCCCCATATTTGTACACACCCAACAGTGTCCCAGTCATTATAATTCTAACTCTGTCACATTTATAATGCATCTTCATGCTACATGTGTAACTGCACATACGAAGTTTGATCTGAAAATAATTGAAAATGTCACTGTAATAAAACTTTCTGTACATATGTTCCTTAACCGCCTATTAGGGACCCTGGTGTGGGAGCTAAGGATGATGCCTCTGTTGCAGAATGGTTACAACAAGGGCAGATAGCCACAAAATTTTGTGATTTTCCACCAAGAGAATACATGGATGGACCGATGAATATAAGTACATGTATGTACCCACGTGCTAAGTTTTGTTTAGATCTATAATTAAAGGAAAATAACTAAGTTATATAACTTGTACTTTTCAAAGTATTCTTCTAATATATCCACAAACTGGGTTAAATGATAAAAATTCATTTTTATTGTATAATTAAGTGTGAAATAAAGAGATTAATTGGCAATATAATTTTCATATTTTTTGCAATCCCATATTTTCACATGTGAAAAATATATCCTTATATTTTCACACAAGAAAAATATATCCTTATATTTTCACATGTGAAAATATAAGATTTTCCATTGTGACATGCAACGCTTCATTGTGTGTGCATACAGAAGTTGTACCTGCAGAAATAAAAATGAGTATTTTGTGAGCTAGAACAAATAAATAGAAACTACTTACATTCAAGACACTGAAATTAATCTTTGATAAAATTTTTTTACCTGATGCCATTTGTGTCTTTCTAAAGTTATTTCCCCTTACTTGACAAACAACAAACTCCCTGTGATGCATTGCTGAATCAACTTGCATTGCTTTCAGATAGGGTCAAATATTTTTCAAAATGACAAAAACATACTTTACTGCAACAGATTAGGTCAAACCAATCCTAACATATTCTAAAGTCATGTATGTTTATATGATCCGGCTACGAAAGTGGTGTGAATTTCCAATAAGGCAGTTGGGGTGAGTATGTTTTGCTGAAGAGTGAGTTTAATCTTCTAAACTTCAATTCTGGAGCAGGTTTGCTGTATAATAAAAAGAAAACTTATTTTCCTATGTTAATAATGGATATATTTCATCTTGTGGTACCAAATATGATATATTTTAACCCTTGGCTTTGACACTCATTGAAATATCATGTTTTTGGTGTGACACGATGAAATAAATCTAGTATTAATGTAGGAAAAGATATATCCTCTACATACCTGTTAATTTTACCATGTTCACCTGCCAGTACAGCTGGGTCAAGACCTCTGACCTTACATTTAAGTCTTTGAGCTTAAAGTCATGTATATTTATATGATCAGGCTATGCAAGTGAGGTGAATTTCTGCAAAGGGGATTGGGGGTGAGCGTGTCATGCTGAAGAGTTAGTTTTATCTTTTAAACTTTAATTCTGAAGCATGTTTGATTTATAACAAAAAGAAAACTTTCTTTTCCTATGTTAATAATGGATATGTTTTACCTTGTTTTACCAGAAAGGATACTTTTTAACTTGTGGCTTTGCCACTCATTAAAATATCATGTTTTTGATACCACATGATGAAATAAATCCACTATTAATGTAGGAAGAGAAATACCCTCTATATACCTGTTCATGTTATCATGTTCACCTGCCAGTAGATCGGAGTCAAGACCTCTGACCTTAAACTTTTAGTTTAAGTTTTTGAGCTTAAAATCAATGTCTGATTCCTAACAAATCAACATTCTCATTGTAATACAATTAAACACAGTCTTTCAAAATTCATTTGTATATGTAAAAGCCATTAGTGTTCATAGACAAGTTTATGATTAAAAATGCAAGTAATGACCTATGACTTGATCCCAACATCAATTAGGTTTTTCTCTAAAACTCCTTAAAAAGAGGGTAAAAATGTTGGTGATCAGATCTGCGCCATTTTCATTTCAAACCAACTGCATACTGCAAGAACCATATAAGTGAAAACTCTATCTCAATGCCACTGTTCTATCAAAGAATATTGAAAACAAGATTTTTTGGAGATGGTCAATACAGCACCAAAATGAGAAGTCATCAGAGCACCAATTTTGTGCAGAAACTGTTATATACTGCCATAATATTTTAGTTAAAACTAAATTGCTGATACAACTATCCATTCAGGAGAGGTAGCCATATGACAACTTCAAAGATATCCATCAATGCAGCCATTTGTAGGCTAAATCAACATCACATTAATGTAGAAAAAAGTATATACTGCAAGAAAGAAGCATTTGTTTTTTAAAAGTGCCATCCATGGTACATTATCCATCTATCCCATGTTTAATAGTCCTCTATGAGCTAGCAGGGCATAAGGCAAACAAAAATATGTGTATTTCCTATTGAACTGATTTTAAAAATTGGGTATGTAGGTAGTTTTTAAACAAATAATAACATTATATATATAATGTTTTAAGTGCTTCAAGTACTGGACAAAATCTGCTCAATTAGATGCACAAATCAATTTTGTGAATTTTAACAATTATTGTTTTCTTTTTTCCATTTTTATGTTTACTTTAATACCCTGGGAGATAAAAGTGCTAGGGTTGGCAATAAAAAAACAAGAACAGCTGGCCAACCGTGAGACACTTAGTTTTTTCTTTGGGCTGAGAGACTCCAGAACATTGACCAATGGGTCTCAATTACCTGCATCTTTGGCCAAGGTATGCAGTCTTCAGGTAAAGTTAATGTACAGAAACCATTTTTTCTTCATCTGACTTACCATGACTGTGACTATTGACCTCAAGAGCCCAGTGTCTACAGATTGTTTTACTACCCTAGGTACAAACCATTTATAGTATTTGGTAAATGGAATTACTTTAGAATAAAAGTTATTCTGTAAAGCCTATTTATCTCTGACTCACAATGATCCTGATCTTTGACTGCTTAACCACCAAATCAATAGACTTCTACCATACTTTAAGAGTAACCCCTCTGCAAATGTTGGTCAATGTTCATGGTCTAAAAGAAAAGTTATTATGCAAAAACTAACCTTGACCATCTAACCTCCAATCAATAGGCTTCTTCCTTACTGCAAGTGTGAGACATTCACAAAGTTAAGTCCATGTTTGTGATGCAAACCTGACCTTTTGACCCACAAGTCAATAGGATTCTCTTATCAAATGTGTAAGTCATCCACAAACTTTGTGTTGGTACATGTATATGGCTGTGAACTGAAATTTGTTTGCAGAAACAATTTTTCTTCTTTCAGTGACCTTGACCTTTAACCCACAAATCAAATGGCTTCCTCCTTACCTTAAGTACAAGCAACCCACAACATCTTGTCACAGCCTGTGATGTAAGACTCATGTTTTTGTGCTTAAACATTTTTTTGCCTGTCTGTTTCAGTGACTTAGATGTTCTACCCATTCACCCAAAGCTTATTTCTTACCCAAAGTGCAAGTTATTCAAAATATTTGGTTCATGCATGAGTATAAAACTAATTTTACTGTACGGAAACAATTTTTTTCCCTTCAGTAACATCGACATTTAGACCACAAATGTGGTAGGCTTAATCCTGTGATATAGAAATAATGTTATTGTGTAGAAACCTTATTTCTTCTTTCAGTCACAATGACCTTGACCTTTATCACTTCAAAATCAATAGGCTTCTTTCTTACCAAAAGTGCCAGCAATCCAGAAAGTCTCTTTACTGTAGATGGTGGAAAACCTGATTTTGTTTGTTGAATTACAGTGATCTTTGCCTTTGACACCAAAAGTTTTCTTCCTTATCCCAAGTACAACATATCTGCAAAGTTTGGTAATCAAAGATGAAGGAGAGGTTAAGTTACTATGCAGAAATAATTTTTCTTCCTTATCATAGTGACCTTGGCCAGGGACCTTCAGATCCTGAAATCAATAGTTTTTCAACACCCCAAATGCATGTAATCTAGAAAATTTGGTAAATGTTGATATGGAAAATTCAAGTTACTGTGCAGAAACAATATTTCTTCTTTCAGTCAGTGTCCTTGACCTTTCAACTGATAAGGATCTACCTTACACTAAGTGCAAGCTATTCACAAAGCTAGTTCATACTGTAGAAATTATCATGCAGAATATGTAAATTTAACAGACATATGGATGCTGTCAGACGGAAAGGATCATAGCATAACAAACTGCACTAAAAAGATGATGTACAAGAACATAAAAGACAATGTGTATGAACATCATATGTTCAAAAGAAGTTGATGTAACAATTTTTTCACAATTATCTCTGATAGCCATTTTAGGAGTCACTTTGTCAACATTTTAATTTTTGATAAACTATATGTGCACTGTGAAAAGTGTTTGAGTGAAAATCCAACTTTCATATGATCATTCCACAATTCCACAAGAGGGATACATTTAGCAATAATAATTTTCAAGAGGACCATCATGGAAGCCATGTTGGCAGCAAAATCTGCACCATTTTCATTTACAAGTAGTGGTGACAATATTTCAAAGATGGCCACAACAGTGGCCATGTTGGAGTTCTGATTGACACTATTTTCATTTGGATTCAACTAAATATTATGAGAAGTCTTAATGAGGGAAAACCTCATTTCAATGAAGACCATCTGATTAAGAGAAACAGTGACAGGATTTTCAAGGTGGCCAACATGGCAGGTATGTTGGAGGTCATATAACTACCATTTTCATCTAAGACTATCTAGATATCATAAGAAGTCTTAATAAAAACCCATGTCAGTACAAGCATCTGCCGAGGACGAGTAGCATTCATATTTTCAAGATGGTCACTGTGGACACATTTTATCATTAAGATTGGAGTCATTTTCATTTAAGCACAAGAAGACATTATAGAAAATATTCCAATGAAAATCCTATATTGATACTGTTCAGAAGGAGTACAGCAGCAATAATATTTTCATGATGACTACAATGGCAGAAAATTTCAGATGTCAGATAAGTACTGTTTTAATTTAGCATCAACTAGACACCATAAAAGTCTTTCAGTGAAAACTCCATGTTGATATGACTGCATATTTCAGGAAGGCAGCATTAAAAAGATTTTCAAGATGCTTTGATAGCAATTTAAGATGTCCAAGAGTTACCATTTTTATTCAGGATCAACTAGACCCAGTGATGAATGTGAGTAGAAAATTTCAAAGCAATCCTCAAAGTAGTTTTGGAGAAGTAGTGACAACAAACTTGTGCTAATGTGTATATATAGATCATGGATGATGAACGACAGGCCACTGCACAAGTTCCTCTAGGTTATGACCTGTTGAGTGAAAATTTGTGTATTAGAAAAAATATGTGAGTACAATTTGGCAGACTGAATTGATATTTTTAAGAACCTTATCCATGGGTCTGATAGTTGTTCTAAATACCAGACATAAGTGGCAATAAGGACTATACCAGCTTCACACCTAATTCAGATTTAATGTCACATCATTTACATACAGTCCAATCCCATCAACATAATCTACTTCGAGTTGTCATCCTTTTACTTCTATTTATAACTATTACAATTCTCAATTACTGTTTTAGAAAAAAAATGTTTAAAAATTTAAACGCAAAGATCGTTCATACACACCTCAGAGATGCATCTATTTTGGATAACAAGAATCCATTGTTTAGAACTGAAAGCATTGTTTTGTCAGAAGAAATTACTATCAGAATAAATTCCAGTATTTGACAGGGACTTTAAGAGGTAGTCAATGTTTATGTGGGTTTTTAAATCTATTTTACATAATCACTATCATCAATCAAATGTTTGGCAGCAAAAGTGGGCGATGGCTAAAGCAGGTTCAACAGTACGAAGTTAATCATTCCATTTTGAGATTAATAGGGAAGATTAAAAACTGAGTTGCATCATTATGTTTCGCACAAATACTACCGTATATGTAAAAATTTCCACATTTTTAATGTTTGCAGCTTACTATAGTGAAAACATTCTGCATGTTGAATGGTAAAAATTCTGACATATAGTGACCCAAATAGTTTTACTTCCTCAATTTCTTTGTGTCTCAAGTTTCGAGATTTTTGACTGCACTATGAAAATTATGAAAATAAGATCATGGAGAAATTTTCCCCTATACGGTAACAGAAAAATGGATAGGGAAAATGAATCATGCTGACGGCAAGAAAGACACCTCTGATTTCAATTCAACTTTTCCAGTAATTAGGATGCAAATATGGAATGACTCTTGATTTATAACAGAAATGACTGATAAGGCTGTTTTACCATATATTTTCCATTAAATCTTTGCCAGTGAGAAAGAACTAAACTGTGATAAAGTAATAATTTGTTGTATCTATTAGTCATAAATTACCATATTTACCAAGTTAAAACCAGAGTGAAAGAATTGCAAGTTTGCACAAAATAAACCCTCCCAAAAAACAAGCCAGTGTGTTTCTAAGACATCTTCATCTACAAACCCTGCTTGTCCCAAACCTGACCTCTTGGTAGGCCCTTCCAAATCTATGCCCTTAGAGTCAAGCCATAATAGGTAAGAACAGATGAAGGACCAGTTTTAGATACACATATAAATCTCTGGATGCCATGCAATTATATATCATTACAGGATGGGATCTCAATGGCTTTTCAAATTACAACCTGTGGGGGTTAAATCCTTGGAAGCTAGGGGTAGACCCTGAAGTTAATGCAAGTTGTAGGCATAACTTCCTCTCTTTTGGGCCTGTAAGTGTACATATAGTTATAGGGTGGGATCTCAATGGTTTTTATGTTATGACCCGATGGCCAAGTATCTACGGGTGGGGTGGGTTATCAACTATGTTGGCATTACACTGTAGATATCATCAAAAATGCCCAAGGTGATTAAATTTTCATTTCAATAAAACCAACATATCGGGTGATGGAAAATTTAAGGATCTGTGGAACTGTCTCCAGATTTTTGCCTTTAAAGTTGCCGTGGTTAATACAGCCCTTGAGAATTATAGTTTCAAGGTCAGTTTTCAAAAGCTTCCAAAGGTTGCCAAGGAGAATACTGTTTTACAGAAACTGAACCTTTTTCATGTTATTTTGTTAACTATCTGTGATGTGCACCATTTGATCCACCAAACTTTATTCCTCTCTATTTATTTATTAATTATTTTTGGACAATAATTGAAAACCCACACTGTTATTAATTATAAGTGATATATTTTATTCAGTTTTAACTTTCTGTATTCACTCAGGTAAATTTAAGAAGTTTTTTGGCAATATTCAAATATGTTTTCAACAAATTCATTGACTTTCCAAGGATAAAACCAACTGAAAAAAAATTCAACAGGTTCTCCAGGCAACACATAAAATTCAAAGTTTTTTCAAGGCTGTGTGATCCGTGGTTACTGGCATCACTAGTACACTGTATACCGCAGTTGTATAAATGATGTAAGGAACTAACTTTCTTCAGGGAGCCATGGTTGCTTACTTGGCTGAGCATCAGACTCCTAAACCAAGGGACAAGGGTTCAATGTCAACAAAGGACAGCCCAAGTCACCTGCCTCCATCTTTGGAATAGGCACCTAGCTTCCATTTCCTTGTCATGATATAACCAGATAAGGTACTGAGAAGTACCATTAAAAACTGAGCAACCTACTATATTTTTTGCAAAGGAATATACATAAATGCAAAATTTAGAAATAACAAAAAGAAATTTTAGTTTATAAAGAGAGATTTCACAGAATGAGGCAGATTATGAAGGAAAATGGTAGTTAATACCAGCCAATGACTAAGTTACATAAAGACCAGATCCAGAACAGATAATTACATAGTTCAGCCTTTTTCTGTAACACTAGATGATCAAATATGTCATTCTTATTCATGATTAATTGGAAAATTCAAGTGCATGCCCAAATTATGAAAAGACCCCAATACCTGATCCTGGGGTTCCAATCATAAATGTGTGAAAACTTGGGTCATCGTTCACACATGCCAATTTTCAGATATGTCAGACAAGTAACTCAGGAGAGTTATTCCAAAAAAACGTATGCAAAATCATCCCTTCCACCTGGATCCCTTTTGAAGGCAGAGATAAAAATTCACTAAATGAAATTTAGCATGCACTACAAAATTATCCCTAATTAACATTAGGTACGTATCCACATTAAATAGTTTCATTTTATACAATATGCCACACAATTAAGTAAGGTGTGGTTATCTCTGCTCTGGTAATAGGTCATAAGTCATTAAAACTGGTGTGTGTAACTTTGTATTTCATACAAAATCAATGCGATATTCACAACCACTTTTTGAAAACACAAATGTATATATTCAACATTTTCAGACATAAATAGTGATACACACAACTTTACAGGTGGAAAAAATTTATTGTATATTAAAAACTCAACAACCTGACCTGACCAACACCAAAAAGAAAAAAAATGCCCCAGAAATGGGACAAAGGAAGTTAAAATATTTTAATATATACCCAATGTAAATACCATTGTTTGGGGGCATCATTTCTAACATCATTCATTCATACAACTCATTTCTCCACATTTTCCTTGATTTTCTTCCATTGACTGTTGAAATACAAGAATTTTTTGTCCTGAATATTTACTGTAAAGCTGTCATTTAAATTCTTCCTCCTATAGAAGCACAAATTTAAAATAGCAGTACCTCACATGAATTATTATCTGTGAGCCATTTCTTTTGACACCCAGTGGCCTAGATGATTGATTTACTTATTTCCATTCCATAATTGGTTATTGACAACTTGCTATATATTATCTCTATTCAGAGAAGGCTTGCTCATGAATCAGTTGTTATCACATTATACCTGTCATAAATACAACCAACAGCTACTGTGTCCCAATCAATGGCCAAAATATGTTACAAGTTGAACCCTTGTGTTTGATCAATCTCCTTACTTTTGATGAATTGTTTGGCAAATTCATTGCCAAAATAATGCCCCCTTCAGCTCTACCAACCAAAGTAATGTTAATGCGAGTGATATTTGATATTCACTGCAAACTATGATGAACCTGTATATGGATGAATATAGCCAACTCTATCTCACCAACTCTATCTCAGTATTGCACCAGCTTGGCAGTTTAAGATTTATTACCAGCTGATAGGACCATGCATCATATCATAACGGCCAATCATTTTATGTGATTTATGATTTGGACTGTTGTGAGGTCCAGACACTGCATCAACTTTATAGCCTTGACATTGCTACATTTTACACAAAACTGGAAATCACACTTGTGTTGGGAACAGGAAGGAATAAATTTACAGTGAAAAATGAAGTGCAAATTGTGAACTACATATGAGAAGGTTTCAATAGAGATTAAGCCTGATGTCACTGGCCCATCCAAATTATATAACATGGGCCATCCAAATTATATAACATGGGCCACCCAAATTATATAACATGGGCCACCCAACTTATATAACATGGGCCACCCAAATTATATAACATGTGCCACCCAAATTATATAACATGGGCCATCCAAATTATATAACATGGGCCACCCAAACACTCACAAGGGTCACAACTTTTTATACATGTTTTGGCTAGTGGTAAAATGAAGATTAGATGAAGTGTATTCCAAACATTATGCTCAAACCTTTAATTATTCCTCAAAAACTGCTGAATACAGCACTAATCTGAACATAAAGGACATATACAAATTATCTTATAATCCAAAATGGAAAAAAATTATTATTAATAATAACAGTGATGAATTGTGTTCCAAGATAAAAATAACTTATCATTATTTGAATTTGTGTCAGGTAATGAAATATGAGTAAATTTGTCACACTTCTTACTTATACCATATAATCTCACTGATCGGCTATAGTATAATGCACCTGCAGATCTGGGTCTATGCTGTTTATTCTACCAATTACACCTTTATATATATATATATATATATATATATATATATATATATATATATATATATGTATATTTAAAATGTTTTAAAAACAAATAATAAAACGAATTCCCAAAATTTATTTGTGCATCTAACTGAGCTGGTTTAGCCCAGTACTTGAAGTGCTTAATACATTATATATACTAATCAGTAAAATACAGTATATATATATATATAATGATAAAAAACAAACTATAACAAAACAACTACCTAATTACCCTAATTTTAAAACCAGTGTAATAGGAAACTTATTGTTTTGCTGACAGAAGATTTAAGGGTCATTTTTAATCTGCACATGTATTGAAATGAACCATAAGAGTATGTGTATGTGTGTGTATATATATATATATATATATATATATATATATATATATATATATATAAGTAAAAATGAAAATGAATCTCTGCATGGATTAATTTTACCTGTAAGTGACATGAAGTTATGTGTAAGTGGCGTAGAAACATCTGTGCAATGGACTGTTAGGTAACTTAAAGCTGAGTCTGCAAAAATTTGACTGCTTTTATCATTTAAGTTGAAGTGAACTGGATGTTTATGGACTTCCAAACAACAGTCATAAGTCCAAGTTTACTGCAAAAAATAATCCCAGTTCAACCAAGGTGCTACATACTATTTAATTTTTTAAAATGTCATAAATTCCGAACAGATTTATCGATTTCAGTCATATTTAAAAAAAGAAACTTCAGCATGTTTTACTTTTTAAACACTATAAGATTAAAAAATGTTTTAAAGAATAAAGAAATGCATGTGTGTGTGTGTGTGTGTCTGTGTGTGTGTGTGTGTGAGAGAATTATGAAACAGGGACACAAGTGAGAATACACAACCGCACACTGAAGACGCACTTTGAAACAGGGATGTACTTCCCCGACTTACCACGAAGGCTAGTTGAAACATGATCCTATGACAGCTTTACCATATATTTTATTTCCTGACCTGTTCTGATCTTGTTTTCATTATTATTTTGACAAATTCTGTAATAAAACATATTTATTCTTTTGCAAAGCAGCAGCAGAATATATATTTTTCCAAAATCAATGCACTAGTGGGATAGAAATAGTTTACAAACACACTGTTTCAGATGCAAATGGATTAGTTCTTTAAAATGTTTTGTACATACAGTGCAACATCTTCATTGATTCTTTCTCCTCTGAGGCTTTTGCAAATAGACACTTAGACAAAAAAATTACAGTTAAGTCAATTAGACTTAAATACATGTACAGTACTCTAACAAAAAGTTGGTACACAGCAATTTTTTTTTCAACATACATTTTGATATCCACATGTTTTGATGATATGACATTCTGAACCCTATTGCTTCTTGGACATGTCATAACAAAGCCTAGCTGTTAGCAATTCATCTTACAACTCGATACTAAATTTTAAAAGCCACCCTCATGTTCTATAGATAAAAATTAAGACTGGCAGAAAAATGAAAGTAATAGTAAAAGGTTACTAAAGAATTTTAAAAGTTCTTGTAAAAAAGAGAATCCAAGAACTTCAAAGAACATTAGGTTTTTTTTCTTTCAACATTTTCTGCATTCTAATAATGTGCCTCATGCAATCCTCTAGTAATTGAGTCCCTTAGTTTTGTATAACTTTAAGCATTAAACATGTAATTGAAATATTAAAATATGTAATAATCCTACATAATTTTCACTTGAGTAAAACATTTGATCAATGTATGGTAATTGGTGTACCAGACATGATGATCACCATTTCTACCTGAGTAGATGCATGGGCTCTTGTTACAAATGAAACTGAGACTATCAGTAAATGGATACAGGAATGGTGGGGTTCAAAAATTATCACAATATAACAGTTTTTGGACCTCCACCTTCCCTGCCCCTCCAATCCCTATATCCAGTTACTAATATGTTTGAAGAAAGATTCTACTGATAACAATGTTTATGCTTATCATTTGTTTGCTTTATTGCAACAAATATATTTATATTGAGCAAGCTGTCTGTAATGTGCTGTGTTACAACTCTATGGTCTTAGACTAAGTAACAGAGAGAAGTGATCTCTAAGTTACAAAGCGAAAATTTAAGAGTAACTTACAGTATTTTAAATTAAATTCCAAATAATCCTAAATGTTTTATCCCAAGTCCAACAGTTTAAAATATTCTGAATTAATTCCAATACTGAATGTGCTAATACACCAATAGTCTTGAATCTGCTGATGTAACAATAGTCTTGATGTATCACAATGATATAATCCAGAATGTCTTTGTATGAATTCACAAGAATCCTAAAGTAGTGTTTACTCCAAGTAGTCAATGAGCACATGTAATTGCAATGAATAATTTCAATTAATGATTCCTCTAAAATTAAATCTGAATGAACAGTAAATGAATCCACAGACTGAATTTAAAAGAATGAGTAATTTTGTTTACCTCATCCTATATAATAATTACACCTGACCTGAGACACAATAAAATGCTCAGGATGTTGTTCATATAAAATGGAAAAATTTCACTAATTTGTAAAGAAGATTAGGACTTGAACTTAAATTCCAGTAAACAGTTTTTAAAAAAACAACAAAAATCAGGTAGATGCAACCATCAGACAAAACAATAATAAAGGTAGGCCAAAACTCAACCCTCAATTACATACAAAGGTCAAGCATAAAAATATAAATTAAGAAATATATCACAGGTGATTCATAAAGGCAGCTACCATACTATTTCCAAGAAGAAAAAAAAAAAGCAGGTGATGGAATCGTTCCACTGATCATCGTTTAAATGTATATCTGTGTGACTTTTTTTAAGTTTGGAACATACTGACAGCCATTTACGTGTATTGTAATGGTGCAAAATCTGGTAGAGATAACCTTGCTGTATATTCTGTTGTGGTCAGTGTGACATATAACCATTAAGACTGATGTATGGGCTAGGCACCCAATAACTTGGCAGCTTGTAATGGTTAACCTCTCTTGTCCAGGAGGCATAATTGAATTTTAATTAGAGTTCATTCGATAATGGTAAGGCAGATGGAAAAGCCCAATGTTATTGTAAGGTCTAACAGCAGCAAATGACAGAGTTGAAACAAGCCAGAGACAATTTAGGGAAATCTTGGGCCATTTAAAACAGGTGTCATAAAATGATATTTTCCAGAATGGTTATTAATAAAGGCAGCGTAGAGAGAGCTATTCTGACTTCAATGGGAGTGTTAAAATTTTGGGCTGTTAGAGTAAGTAATCCTGACTGGCTAAGCCAAATGAGGGTGTGTGAATTCCCAGACAAATTTCAAGGTTTAAGTAAGCCCCCTTGTGAAATTAGTCAGTCCAAGTTTTTTGACGAAAGGTGAAGCTGACTCTGAGATCAGTAAAAAGTACTTTCTCATTAAATAAATTGTTCAAGGTACAGGGGTCTGGAAATTGAGAGACAAGAAACCAGAGAAGAGACAGAGGAAATTCTTTGAGCATAAGTTAGTGAGGGCTTGGGAAGCACAAAGGATAAAAAATAGCTCCATATCTGTACTGCACAGTAGAAAAGAGTGCAGTCTACAACCAAGATGGTTTTTGATGACCCTAAGAGGCTAGGGGAAGAGAGAGAGAAGGAAAAAAAATATGGCAATGCTGACCTATTACCAACAGTGATTTGGAAAAGACTGGAACAACCTGGTGATGCTGACATACTGGCAATTTGAGTTCAATCAGTCATAGATCATCAGTGTAACAGAATGGCTAATTGAATTTTGGATAATTTTGTAACTATATTTCTAAGAGAAAGTGAATCATTCAAATGTCATGTTCAATTTCATTTTGTTTATGTTATTGATTAAACTGTTATATTTTAAATACGGTTCATGTTCATGTTGTTCTATTCTATATCTCTGCTCAGATCTCTTATTCCATCCATTAATTTCATACTTTACTCTATTGTTTACTCCATCCTGGGCAATAATACTGTGGTTGATCATCTAATATATAATGATAACCAAAGCACCAAAAGGAGTGGGGAGATCACACATCCCCACCTCTGACATACATAATATTCAATCAAGCAGATAATTTGTATTAGACAACACAATTCCTGTCAAGCCCTTTGGGCATGGGGTGGGGTGGATTGTGGGGGGCTGAGGTGGGTGAGACCTTTTTAACAGCCAAGTTGATTTGTGTTTGCAAATTATGTGCAGCAAAGGGATAGCAAAGGCTGATAAAAGTGACTGCATTTACTGTGTCTTTGCATAATATTTACTATGGGTGCATGCACAGTGTATTTGTAAACTGACGTATATTGATTTGGATCCATACTTATTCTGCTTATACGCAAGCGATAACGTCTCTGTTACTCCTTGTCCAAAAGTTTTGATCTGATTAAGATATTCACAGACATTTCTTGTGCTAAGGTCTTACTGGATAGTTTCGTATTTTGACACCTCTCTAATTTTTAAGGTAGAAGGCATGAACCCAATTATCATTAGCCTAGCATTTATAAATTCACACAGAAGCTAATTCTGTAATGTGGTTTAGATTTACTTTGAGTTAGGCTTGCAAATGGGTTGGCTTGTGTGGTGAGTGTCTGTCACAGTTACATTAGCATTGGAGATCAAATGCATAACTTGAGCTGCAAATGAATAGCTGACTTGGCTTACATATTTACGTATGTCTGCTACAGAGGTAAATATCTAAAAATCAAGATGGTTGAGGGGTGATGAAAAGTATGCTAATTTGTTATAGTACTAGTGAACTTTATTCATGCATAAGGCACATACTTATTCTTTTAGCTGCCTTGTCACAGGAAAATATTCAAAATAGCTCTTTGCTGTCAAAAATGAATGTAAAAAAGAGGGGTTGGTGGCAGTGCTGGTTCAGTATAAAAGCCACCAGTTGCATAAGGAATTAACCTGACTGCCACAGTCAAAATCTCACATGCATGCTTTCTACAAAAATCCTTAGTTTGTTTTTGTTTGTATCTTCAGTGTAAAATTATTCTCATTTTTCTGCAATAGGTCATTGTCGGATGAAAATTCACCAGATAAACTGTCCAGTAAGACCAAAGATGTGACAGGCATTGCTGATGCTGTGGGTGTGGTTGTTCCCCAGATGTGCACAATGGTTTTTAAATTTTGACCTGTCCCCTGGAAGTGGGGCTGAGGGTAGGAGATGAGGGCCTGCTTTTTCATAAACCTGCAATTACTCCATAACCAGGACATATAAATGTGGATGGTTGCATGCTATTATGGGCAATTTCACATTCACAGAAATCAAGCCTGCCTCTGTGTGTCCCTAAAAGATAATGTTGTGCCTAGAGTGTAGAATTCTGGAAATTAAACCATTTTAAAAAAAAAAACCTACTTGAAAACATAGTATTATATACACACATGTGCTCTGTAAAATTCTGGCATTCCTATAGTCTGCTCTTTCAAACTACCTGTCAGTTATGTGTATAATGCCTGTCATTTGCTTCAAGGTATTAGATTTGTTCCTTTTATTCAGTCCACTAAACATGCCACACACCCTTACACAATACAAAAACTGCCAACTCTCAGTAGAGACTGGTTTACAGAATGAAGTTCAGGAAAAACTGAACTGATTATTAAAATGGACAGACTGATGCATGGTTGCAATGACAATAAAAGTGCAGGATTAACAAGGCAGTGCATTGTACTTAACAAGGTAGTGCACTAAAATGTGTAGTGAATGGACTCAATGTACTGTAGCTGGAATTTGTGGTAAGAGAATATTAAAAATACTATACAAGTATAGAGCATTTTAAATAATAGATGTGTAATGCTGATAATGATGATGATTAGGACATAAATTATTATCTATCCCTCTATATCAGCTCTCTGTCATATATTACTATCATATCATGCTACAAATAAAATAATTGTAACCTAAAGGATGGATGGGTAGGTAGGATCCAAACACCCCACTTTGGGTATCGAGTCAAGCATGCTGGCCACAGAACTGCTATGGCACTCAGATGACTGGATGGATGAATGGTTAATGGATGGATGGATAAATAATTTTAAAATATTCAGAATTTATCCAAAATATTAACTTGAAGGCATTTTTGATTTTTATCTTTTTAAAAAAAATCTAGCTACACACTGGTTAGTCACAGTTCTAAGTGTGCATAGCTCACTCAAGTTAGACCTTTTCCTAATGATGTCAATAGGTTAAAATTACTGAAGTGATATAATAATAATAATAATAATAATAAGATACCTTATTTATTCTCAATGGAATACTGAGAGCTGAAGGTGCATCTAATGCAGGTCTTGAGATATTAAAATGGACAATATTCACATCATGCATAATAAAATATATGGACCACATAAGTACAGTATTATCACTGGCTGGGGACAATAAAATACATGGACTATGTAAGCTTAATCATTGGGGACAATAAAATACGTGGACTATGTAAGTATTATCATTGACTGGGGACAATAAAATACATGGACTATGTTTGTGTGTATGTGTATGCGTGATATGTGAAATAATAAAATAAAATAGAGACAAACAGTCATACATATAATTATATTGTTATAAAGGATATACAATTTATCAATTTTAAAAAAAAAAAAAAAATTTATACAATTTTATATAGTGCTTTGGTATTAAGCCCATCAGGATACAAAGTGTCTAATTTATGAATCCAGTAAGTTTCTTTTATGAGTCTATTCATGTCTCCATGCACAGCATCTATTGGCATCAAAGACAAATTGAGTAGAGAGTAATTATTGGTATTAAAATGTGTTGAAATATTAGAGGAAAACTGAGGATCTCTATAATTTGTTATATAAAAGCGATGATTATTCATTCTCTTAGAAACTTGTTGAAGTGTTTGTCCAACATATTGCATATTACATTTTTATGTATTATTCCACATACTTGTGGGTATTAGTTTCCTTGACATGAATATTCTACATGTCATCCCATGTCATGTAAAAATGGTATACTATATAGCCAGGCCAAAATATACCAATGTATTATTTCAGATGATTGTCAATTACAAAATTCGTTGAATGATTTAAAAACATATTTCCAAAACAGAAATTATCCAAAACATATCATTGATTCTGCGCTGAACAAAGCCCGTAATCTTACTCAACATGAGGCTCTAAACACAGTAAATCGTACAATACAGAAAAATATAATTCCTTTCAGAATACAATATAATCCTTCATTACCTAATATAGGAATTATAATTAATAAATATTGGAGTCTCCTAAATTTATCAAATAAAACCAGTGTAAAATCACTTTACAAAAATAAACCAATTCTTGCTTATAGAAGACCCAAGAATTTGCAAGATTTTCTAATTAGAACTAAACAGACAGAAAATAAAAAAAGACAATTCTTGTCATCTAAATGTAATAGACACCGGTACTCTCAATGTGCAAATATAAAAGAAAGTGATTCTTTCAGTAGCGCTAATACAAAAGAGGTATTTTCTCTACATTATAACACTAACTGCATATCAACTGATGTGATTTATTTGATAACCTGTAAAAAATGTAATATGCAATATGTTGGGCAAACACTTCAACAAGTTTCTAAGAGAATGAATAATCATCGCTTTCATATAAAAATTACAGAGATACTCAGTTTTCCTCTAATATTTCAACACATTTTAATACCAATAATCACTCTCTACTCGATTTTTCTTTCATACCAATAGATACTGTGCATGGAGACATGGATAGACTCATAAAAGAAACTTACTGGATTCATAAATTAAATTCTTTGGATCCAAATGGCCTTAATACTGATGCACTATATAAAATTATATAAATTTATTTATTTTTTTTTAAATTGATAAATTGTATATCCTTTATAACAATATAATTATATGTATGACTGTTTGTCTCTATTTTATTTTATTATTTCACTGATTCAAGTTTCATTAGAAAGTCATGTATCTTTTAGACCCTGTCATATATATATATATATATATATATATATATATATATATATATATATATATATATATATATATATATATATAAAAAATTGTTATGATGATGCATATCATTCATAACGTTACGTAATGATGTAATTGTTATTTTAAAATATAAAGACGTCATCCGTTTCTTTCAAAACATTTTGTGCCTGAAGAAGCATGTATTAAATGTGAAACTAGTTGCACAGAATTATTTGTGTTTGTGTTGTTTTTTTATTCCAATTATGTGTGATATGGATTTTAAACATAGCTTTACAAAATTTTGAGTCATATCACTATGATGTCTGCAGTGTGACAGTTTATAGTGATGTCTAGCACTGGGGCATCATGCTGACCAGTCCTAACACTAACCTCTTAATTCTGAGTACCTAGCGAGGTAGATGTCTGTATGATTTTTTTTTATAAGTCTTTGGTATGACTCAGTCGGGGTTCAAACCCGCAACCTCCCGCCATCCAAGGCAGACGCTATAACTGCTAGGCCACCAGAGTGGTTCCATGGACTATGTAAGTATTATCATTGACAAGAGATAATAAAATACATGGACTACATAGGTATTACCATTGACTGAGGACAATTACATACATGGACTATGTCAGTATTATCATTGACTGGGGACGATAAAATACATGGACTACATAAGTATTATCATTGACTGGGGATAATAAAATACATGAACTGTGTAAGCATTATCATTGTCTTGGGAGCATTAAAATATGGCAAGTTTATAAAAAAAAAAAAAAAATAATTCTATTTTGGTTAAAAAGAATGTGTTCAATAGGTAACCATTTGAGTTTCCTTGTGTGCTGAAATGTTTTTTTCATTTAAAGGAGTTTTTGACACGTTCTTTTGCAGGTGTTAAATGCATTTCAAAAGATGAACAATCTCTCCACATACTGGAACAATAATCAAATGAGGTAACATTAAACAATTGTAAAAAGTAGTTTCTGATTTTATCATTAAGAATGATAAATTTTCTAACAAAATAACTATACAGAAATTCCGCTACATAGAGTTGTTTTGTTTATTCCATGAGAGTGTCATCAATTGTCACTCCTGAAAAGTTTTCTTGATTCAAGCTTGTTATCTCCACAGTATACAGAAAGATCCTTTTGCATTCTTCTTTTCTGCTGAGTTGGGCCAGTCAGTATCAAAGTCCCTCTAAACAACTGATGATCAAGTGGGTGAAAAGAATTTAAAGATAAAGTCATTTGACAAGACTGGAATTGTCAAAACCCTGATTGATTTTTTTAAAAAATAACAAATTATCTGTTCATAAACAAGAACAAATATGGGTATAATGTGTTATGTACATATTGTGTTTTCACTTTTGGTGTGGCACTGTAGATTGCATATGAGCTATCAATAGGTGTTGACAGTGTTGAAAATTAATTGTAATAATGAACCTGTTGACAAATTTGGGATAATTTCCCTTTGGCTGGTTCAGTCAGTTTAGTCCTGTTGTGACACTGGGTATTGTGACAAGTGTTACATAGAAAGTATTGTGACTTACAAGTCATCATACAGCTCTTGTGTGTATATATAAGAAGACCTGATCAATTAATTCATTCTTATTTCCTATATTCTTGTTTTAATATCAGTCTGCAGATGTGTTTAATGATGTGTTTAGATATAATCTGAGAGGAAATCACGTGTTTGGATCATCCATTGGAATTACAAAAAGCTCTTTGACTCTGGATTAAATTATTATTCTGGGATTATTATGAATTTATTCAAAGGTGTTCTGGACAATGCCATAATGTGATACATCAAGACTGTTGGCACATTAGCTCATTTAAGGACTAGTAATTCATTCGGAACACTTGTTTAGAACTTTTTTAGGATTATTTTGAATTCAATTCATAAATAATGTTAAAAGTTTCTCTTAAACTTTCATTTTACAACTTAGAGCATAAAATTATTTGTTAAGTTTGACAAAACTCATTGGCTTAGCTATTTGCTTTACTTAAAGACTATAGAGTCATAACACATGTGATTCACGTAGTTTTGATTGTAAAGGAAAAACAGAAATCAGCCTATAATTTTATTTACCATCTCTTGTGCCTTGTTTTTGAAGAGAGGCATAACTTTAGAAGATTTTCATTGGTCTGGGTGAGAAATTGTTTTCATAACATAGTTCATAATGGCAGTAATGCTTTGATGGATATAGTCAGCACCAAATTTTACTGATTGTACACTGATTCAATTTAGGCCAGTTGATCTTTTTTTATGGCAATGGATTTCAGAAATTTGCAAACATATGATTTTTTTAATAGGTGCTATATCAAACATGGTACATTCCAACAATCTGATAGATACAAACTCTTAGAATTTCTTTGTTATAATATCACTCGGATTGTTATACACTTTAATGTATTCTGTAGCAACATTGACAAAAAATTCATTAAAAATATTTCCTATTTCTTTGTTACCTGTAATTTCTGAAACATCTGCAGTTAAAAAGGTCAAAGATGCTATTAAATTCCAGCTAAAGCATGCCACTTCTTTCATGCTTTATCACTTTCCTCACTTTTAATCAGTTCTCTACTGGTGAGCACATGTATTTAAGCTGTTTTTTTGTCAAAGCAACTGCACACTGGATTTAAACTGCAAACACCTACCAGTAAATTAAACTAGAGTACCAACTTGTCCCTTATGTTCCTTGATTCATCATGCCTAAAACATAACCAGCTGAGATTCTACAAGTCATAATTTTAGACTGTATATCTCAAATAAAGTAAACTAGAACTGACACGTATCCCAATATTATTATAAATAAATCATATGACAGAGAGATTCAAAGAATAAAAACATATTTATATTCAACATTTAGGTAAAGAAATTATAGATTTAAAAGTCTCAACTAACATTTTTTTAATAAGTTGTAATTAAAAAGCATGTTCCTTAATAACTCTATATGATTTTTGATGAAATTAATATGAATGAATAAATAAGCAAAAAAAAGAATTTAATGCATAATTTTCAACTTATAACAGTCATAAATCATATACAAAAGAAATTGAATACATTAATTATTTAAATGAGTATTGATATTTTTCTCATTTATGCAAGACTGATTAGTTCAATAACTGAGAGACAGTTTGAAAAGTAGCTATCTTGACGAGTTTCCCACGAAGGCTATTACCTGCATAACTGGCTGGTTTTTCCCATGAAAGCTATTACCTGCCTAACTGGCTGGTTTTTTCACCCCAGTGTAACAATACTTATGGTGTGCTGTCACTTTTAGCAAGTACTGGTAATTAATTACCATATAAAAAATTTCATATTGATTTTGACTGCAAGAGTCTCCAATATACAACCAACACCCCAAACAGAATTAGGATATCAACAGTTGCCATGTTAGGTATAAGAAGATAGTGGACTTTTCAGTTTATATTGCCATAAAGAAACATTTTTGATGTACATGGTGTAAACTCAAGTTGTATGGTTGCCTTCATTTGCCATCTGTGCAGTTTCAAAAGTGGTCAAAACAACAAAGAATGTTATTATTTACAAATATCACAAAGTCGTGATATAATCTCTTTAAAATAATACATCAGCAAACCTTCCTATAAAAAGAAAATTAAATCAAAATTGGAGATATTACTTCTTCAGATGTCTTCGTATCTTTTTTTTTTATCACAGGAAGCTTCCAACATCTAAATATTAATGATGCTGATAGTCATGAACATTGTCTCTTATCAACTGCATTTCATGAAGCAATCTTACTACATATGGAAGTACCATATATCATAATATTAGATTCTAGTCAACAAGATTCAAACGCCAGCCCCTACAACCTCCATCTCTCTCAACATAAAATCTTACACCAATAGTTTCTGAACACTGAAGAGCTGCTGAAAATTATTTATCAGGGAAGGTACAGAGTGCATGCTAAGAAATGCATGCAAAAATAATGAATTTTTTTTTTTTTTACTTGCTAATGTCCCTAATTTGACCAACCCCACTATTGTGACTACTCAGGAAGAGTGTGCACAAACTTGGAAGTGTACGACAGTTAACCCACAGGTCTAGTGGTCTTTTCTACTGGTTAAAAAGTGAAAAGGTATTGTACCTACTTGCTTATAAGTCAAAATCAACTGCAAACTGCAGAGACCCAGATATGCCATCAGATAATGTACCAACAGATCTGGGTCTTTGCTGCTTCTTAGGAGTAATCAGTAGAACAAATAACATAGACCCTGACCTGCAGATGCATTATGCAGTTTGACTCAACTTATAAGTGAGTGTAAACGGTATTGTCATTTTTCAAAGTAAAGAGAATTCCATAATGTTTCTCTAAAATATCTTAAGATTTTAAACCACTCTGCAGCATAAAACTTCAAACTTTGATGGACTTTGGGTATCAAACCTAAAATAAAGCAAGGTGTATGTGTTGTTGTTGTGGGTTTAATGCCATTTCTCAGGACACGACAGTTTATGCATGGTGGTCAGTTTACCATTTTCACTCAATGATAATTTGAGTCAAACTGTAAACAGCAAACATTCTGTTCAAACATAGTACAATGCGCCTGCAAATCTGGGTATGTTTTGTTTGTTCCACTGATGACTCCTATGCAATGGCAGATCTGTGTTTGTGCAGTTTGCAGTTGGACTCAACTAATACATGATTACATAGGGTAATTAGTGGAAAAAAGAACCCAGGATGGCCTCAATAAAAACCACTGACCCATGGGAACCTACTGGCAAGCTTTCTCACATACCCACAAGTTGGTTGAGCCTGAGACTCGAACCCACGTGGAGAGAAAGTGATTGCAGTGATTGGTGCATATGTGTGAACTGTAAAATGGGGACATGAGTGAGAATACAAACTTACTCATTGCGGTCACAGGGACTTTTCAGCATCAAGCAATACATTTTCTTTCTCTAAAATTTCATTTAAAACAATAGTATCTCTCCTTAAGCATTAATTCATGTACATTTCAATGAAATACTAGAAAATAATTCATTGCTGGCTTCCTTTTGGTGGTTTTGTTTGTTCACTTGACGTTCTTTAAAGCATCATACAGCATACACAAATATATTACGGTTCACATTCTGCCCATTTTTTATAAATCCTTTATTTACAAGCTAAGCTGGAATGACCATCAGATTTTGAATGAAAACCATGCTGCCACCAGAGAGTTGGAACCTGATTTCAGATTCATTTAACTGGCCTGTTTGATGAGGCGGAATTGTGTCAGAGATGTATGTTTGAAAGAAAAACTGTATCTATTACTCTGTAAATAAATTATGTTTATGGTATGACCTTTCATTTCAGTTAAAATTTTGATACTGAGCAAGCTGTTTTGAACATGGTCACTTCTATCACATGTATGTGACTAGCAACTGAATGACTTGCATTTCATTTAAAAGTGTAGCAACTGAATGACTCACATTTCACTCATAAGTATAGCATACCGGTACTTCATTTATAAGCGATGTATGTAAGTGACTTACAAGCCATATTTAAATTATTTTCTTAAAGGGAATAAGATTTACAAAAACACTCAAATTAAACATACCTTTGAAGGGACTGATGCTCAAATGGGCAAAAATATATAAGACCTTTTCAACCTTTTAACTAAAGAGTGTTGAAAACATCTCAGATATTCTTCAGCAATAGCAAATTTTCAAATTATCTGCTGTGCTACATTAACTGGATGTCCGGTAGGCACCATATTCATTTAGAACAAAGTTGACATCATTAGAAGTGTTTTGGTGAAAACCCTATTTCATACTTATTATCCATTTGTGGGAGTTGGACAAGAAGATTTCTAAGACAGTCATTGTGGCAGACATATTGGATGTATGATTGGCCCCATTTTCTTTCAAGTCTGAATAGGTATCATAAGAAATCTATATAACCATCCATTTGGAAGGAATAGAGGTAACAATAGCTTTCAAGATATGATTTTCCATCCTGGATTAGCAAAAACAAGATTTTCACAATGGCAGCTGTGGTGGCCATATTGGAAGTAAGATCAGCACCCTTTCCATCAAGATCCACTAGACATCATACACCTCTCCCTCGATAACTCGCGCACACCGGGGTCCAAAAACACAGACTGCACTATAAGCGAGGGCGCGAGTTATCGAGGGACCTAAAAAAAAAAAAACAACCACTAGACGGCCTGAAAACCGCGGGGTGGGGGTGGAGTGGGGTCAGGAAACTGGGCTGTTCAATGGCTGAATCCTCGTTTATAATCGAGTCAAAAAAATTGTCAATAAAGCGCTTTTTCTGATGAAGTTGTTCGTTATTATCTATATATCACATTTATTTTCAGAATGTCCAACATCTGAAAGATCGATAACGTGATTGCAACTGATTTCAACAACCAAACACGATACGTGCGAAAAGATTTGTGTATTACGTCACGGCTTTTTGTTTTGTTGATTAGACTGGTTCCCGGAGTGATGTGTAATAGTGTTTTACGAAACTAGGAGTCTTCGAAGCAGGGAACCAGACTAATTGTTCATGCACTACCAAACAAGATTCCTTTAAATAAAAAAGCAAGCAATGTTTATTTCGTGAGTCATCTACGTCGAAACTCAATTTTTTTTATTTTTCAGTCATTAAAATATTGATGCCGCGATTACATTGCAAAAGTAATAGTGAAACTTCTTATCATCCTTGAGGATATCTCTACATGTAAATTCAGGAATTCTCTGAAACTCGTTTTTCCCACAATGATCCGTATCTGTGAAACAACGCTCTTTATTTTACGAAGTACTCATTTCGCTTGGTTGCCTTGCTATCTTTAATCACATTTATGATTGAGTAGGTTAATTTAAGGTAGTTTAATTAGATATGTACACAATAAAATGTATCACAGTGTTGGATTAATCAACTGAAATGAGATACCAGACATACAACCGGTGCCGCTGGTTCTTAAGCATGTAGGATTTGTATGATTTTTGACTTTTTTTTATATTCCACCTGCTTTATGTATTTGATTCAAAATACGTAATTACCGTGATAATAGAAATGGAGGCCCGCTTTTTATTTAGTGCAACAATACAACAAATGCTTCCGCTAGTCCGATATCAAAACACGGTGGGCACTTAATTAGGTTCTCAGCGAAACTTTTGCGGACATACCTGTTACAGTAGATTGACACATTTTACTTTTAATTACAAGAGGACACATTGCATTTATGATGATTACACTTAAAAGGAACTAAAAGATAGAACTAGAACACAAATTTCAATTGATAAAAAAAATGATTTAATTGGTATTTATTTATTAAAGTACTGCCTCCACTTGGCGTAAGTGACATTTTCATTGATCGAATATGTCCTTGAATATTGTTAATTGCGGTTTACTAGGAACGTAGCTTGAAAAGAAAATGTAGTAAATTATATGACTTTATTAAAAGTCAATTTTCATAATGTTGATTAAAATTTCCAGGTTCTACCTACCACTTTCGACGATAAAACGAACGATATATCAAAAGTTTCCGTTACCAATTTCGATCGCAATTTTCTTCAAGTTCAACAAATAAAGATCAGTTTTTTGCTATTTTCTGGTTTAAAAATGGGATCCATGCCTGACCCCGCGTTATAAGTGGGTTCACGAGTTATCAGGGCGCGAGTTATCGAGGAAGTGGTGTATTAAGTCTTTTAGTGAAAATCTCATGCTGATATGACTATCCATTCATGGGGAGTAGCAATAACAAGATTTTCAAGATGGCTACTGAGTGGTGGCCATATTAGATGTTAGACAGACATCAACTGCATTTAACATCTACTGGACTACTAGACATCATAAAAGGTCTTCTGGTGAAAATGTCATATCAATATGACTTTCTGTTGAAGCAGAGTAGCAATAAAAAGTTGTTGAAGATAACCCCTGTGTTGACCATACTGGATGGGAGACTGACACCATTTTCATATAATACCAACTAGACATCATGATAAGCCTTTTATTTAAAACCCCATGTTGATATGACCATCCATTCAGAAGGAGACTAGTGATAACCAGATTTTCAAGAAGGCTGCCATATTGGACATCAGATCAGCACCAATTTTATTTAAGTTTCATCAGAGAAGAAAAACTTTTTTCTTAGTAAAACTCCCGTTTAATATAATCATCCAATTAGGAGTTGTGAAAAGGTGATTTTCAAGATGGCTGTGCTGTGGCAACTATATTGGATGCCATAAATGCACCATTTTCAATAGGGAACAATGAGACATCAAAACATACCTTTTAGTGAGTAGCAATACATTTTTTTCAAGATATCAACTGTGGTAGCCATAACAGATGTCAGACTGGCACCATTTTCATTCAGGATAAACTAAACATTATGAAAGACTTTTAGTGAAAACCCTGTGTTGATATGACCATCTATGCAGGAGATGTTGCTAAAACAAGATGTTCAAGATGGTTGTCATGGTGGCCATGGTTGGATATCAGAGCAGTACCATTCTCCCTTAGGACCAACTAGACCATGTGTGTGTGTGTGTGTGTGTGTGTGTGTGTGTGTGTGTGTGTGTGTGTGTGTGTGTGTGTGTGTGTGTGTGTGTGTGTGTGTGTGTGTGTATAAAGTTTGATGGCAATCCTCCAAGTAGTTTAGGAGGAGTAACAATAACAAATGGACAGGACATTTGACAACAAACCACTTTTATAAGCACTTGTGGTCAAGAGCTAAAAACTCAAGATTACAACTGCACTAGCACAATATTATCATTAGCATCAATGTCCTTATGGCTTTGATAAAAAAATAAAAAGATCAAAAATTACTACTGTATACAATAATACATGTAATTTTAATTTTTTAACACAAAGAAAATGACTAAGGGAGATAAATCTTGTAATATGATGTTATGCTTTTAAGAGTTACGTACCTTGATAGTTTAGTTCGAGGATTTATATTGGAGTTGCTAGAACAGCCATCCCCTAAATTCTTTCTAGATTTAACAAACTCAAACCAATTAATCAGCAAATTTTAAAAAAGTAAAATGTTTTTCACTGATACCTAGGAAGGAATTCACTTGAATTAACTTTGGTAAAAGAATCTAAACATCAGTTTGTATGCTTACAATGATATGACATTAAAAAAATAACCATACCATTGGAATTTAATGATGGCAAGAACAGTATAGAAGGAACTACAAGCTATAGACAGTTGTGGGAATGCAGATTTGCCTGGTGCATTGGCTACTGTTTGATTGCAAGGCATTCGATTTTCACAAATCTGGCAGAGTACAAGGCCTAACCTCCTCTGCATCATGACCTCAATGGCCATGAGATTAAATTATTAGGTGAACCTAGTGATTGGGTGTGAGTTTGTTTGAGTTGAGGAAGTAAAAGCATGGAGGAGGAGAGCTATTCCCTTAAGTGCTGAGAAAGTAAAATAATCATCAGGGCCAAATAGGCCTGGTGGACATTTGTCAAAAAATTATGACAAAAGTGATATCACATTAAGTGACCATTATGACAGTTCAAGAACATATCAAATTAAAAAACAGTTCCTAAACTGCTTCCAATTAATAACCCATCCATTGTGTAATTCCATGTATTGCTAACTGTGATAGTTACATAATAAGATAATCATCACATGACAAATCCACAGATGCCTGACATACATAGCCAAAACAACCTTTCTGAATGAGTGATGTTGCATATGATGGGTCCCTCAGTATTGATGGTGCTGCCAATTATCCACCAATGTAGCCCAGTAATTTGAAATGGTGACAGAAGGTTCGGTTATGTGATTCCACAAAGATAAACAAGTTGTAAGATATCGGATTTGACAGAAATAGGCTGTACAGATTGCCAAAACCCAAGAGCAGTGAGAAATACTGGTATCTAAGAATGGTCATCATATATATGTGTATGTTTTGGACAAATCTGTCTGCAATAATTGCAGTGTTTTATTAATTGGTGAGATCATACCAACCAACAACATATAAATACAGCAACTCCCAGAGATATGTAAGGGTTACATTCTTGGGACCTCAGTTGGTTTTTACATAAGTTGGGTTTTACTATCATTCTTACCTTTGACGTCATGGTGAAAGGTAACTTCAAAACAATACAAATCTTTAAAATTATGAAAAAATGTAACAGAAATGATTTACACATGTACATGATAGGAGAAGCAGAACTACATACTGCAGGTCTGCTCGATTTGAAGATCGAGAAAAAGGAAGCAGATCTGGTAGTTCATTTATGTATCTGCGAGTTTATGTATCTCAGGGATCTGCTGTACAGGTTTGGGATTAAATTATTGGAATAATTCATGGCCAATCAAATAAGTCTGTGTTGGTTTTGGGATTTTATATTTTAAGGCACAGCAACACAAGTAAGTTATACAGTATTGAGGAAAGTGGAGTAAGTGCCTTGTTCAAGGGCACATCAATGTAGCTGTACCAGGCTGATGCAATAGTAGGATTTGAACCCATATCGTTTTGGTTTCAAGTCCATCACATTAACCAATGACACCTGGAAAGATGTGAAAGTTCATGCAAGGTATGATGCCATTACAAAGATGTTACAAATCAGAGAACATGGAAGACCAAGATCACAAATATGATCAAGAAAGACAGTGAGAGGTACATGTTATATTAAGCATGAAACCTTATGGAAGTGCATAAGGATAGAGTGACAGAAGGTCTCTTAGTATCCAAAATCTTACGGAAATGCACAAGGATACAGTGGACAAAATGGTCTGTAAATGTCTGAAAGTCTAAAGATGTTTTAAACTTCTTTCCCTACACCACAAAATGTACAGCTTCAGCACCAGTACTTCGTGCATTCCCTGCATCTGACAGTAATTTTCGCAATTTATCATTCATAATAATTTGATAAATAATATTTTAAATAACTTTTTGTAATGAGGGCCATATTTGGCAGACTATTTAAAATAACAACTTAGGTTATTACAAAATCATCCCTTGTCTTGCATCCTTTTTTAATGTGACAAGATCATCTAATGAGACAGGATAATTTTGTTTCAATTCTCACTGACCCTAATTATTTTATTTCAAAAGACAAGCTACTGAAATACAAACAAAAATAGCCAGACATTTGCATAGTTCTTTGTAGGGCAGCAACCAAAGAATTCTGAACAGGACACCTTTACTCTTTACTAGAATCAGCAGTGTGATCAAGTTCTGACACAATACATATTAAGAAACTACTGAGTGACAAGCTAGCAAGTGAATAAAGAAAATAAAGAGATAAATACATTTTAATACTTTTGTAAACCTCTTATGAAAATGCTGCCTTTAAAACTTCTTAATAGGATGTGTAAATATATTGCTTAGAATACTTCAGTTTTTTACTAGCATCAAAAATGTACATTTTTAATAGGTCTGTACAAGACCGTATTCGTCCAGCAGATCAGGGTCTGTGTTGTTTATTCTACTGATTACTCCTAACAAACTGCATGGAACAAGATCTGCTGGGACATTATACAGTTAAGTCTGGCTTATAAGTGAGTATATACTGTAAGTGTGCAGCACTAGAGCCTTTAATTTCAAAACACAAGTAGAAGTTTCTGCTGTAGATGATGCAGAAACATGTTTTTATTGACCACAGTAAAAACATTACTGATATTTCGGTTCATTTGTTATGTATTATATACCTGGTACTTGCAAATGAAAATTATATTTACAATATTTCTCCCAAAGATCCTCTCACTTCTCTCTTTCTTGTCTGCAGGGCGAGGTAACCTCTATCATTTTTCTGTCCCGAGTCTTAGCCATGAAAAGCCCTTCATACAGGGTCCTATCTGCTAAATTTGGCTGATAATCTGTCAATTGGTTTTTCAGAAGTTCAAAATAGCAATTGTTGATGGATGCATGATGCACGGCGGATGATGGACAATACAAAGTAGCGATTGTTGATGGATGCATGATGCATGACAGATGATGGACAATACAAAATAGTGATTGTTGGTGGATGCATGATGCACGGCGGATGATGGACAATACAAAGTAGCGATTGTTGATGGATGCATGATGCACGGCAGATGATGGACAATACAAAATAGAGATTGTTGATAGATGCATGATACATGGCAGATGATGGCCAACACACAACAGATGCAGGGCCATACAAGTTCTTCACCTGACCATACTATACATTGACCTAAAACTCTGAAAATAGCTTCCTATAATATTTGGCCCCACTGGAGAATTTCTTGATTCTGATGATAAAGGTGACGACAGCATTAGTGCTATGATTGATCACATGGAACCCAAATGGGTCATAGGTGATCCACTAGACTACCTATATTCATAGAATACCCTTAAATTAGACATATGAACAACTGATGACCTATGAAATTGAGTATCAACTGAAAAAGTATCAATGATGGTTCAAGATATCCACAAAACATTCAAAATCCAGAACTATGATATCAGTGATGGGTACATTACAAAGGGGCCTGTTCACTATACTTTGCTTGGCTGGGCCTTAAATTATGAAGATATGTTGGAAACTTAACTAAGAAGAATGGACAATCAGTGGCCATAACTCCTCTAAATGATGACACCACGCTGGAATTCAAGGTCTCATCAATATGAAAATGTATGCCAAATTTGGTTGAAATGAAACAATACTTTGTCAAATGAAACTGGATATGAAAAGTTTGGAGGACAGTCTATCAGGAACCATTATTCCAACTGATCACACAGAAGTCAGGAAATCAAATTCTTCTGAGGTCTTACCAAGATAAAGCTGAATATCGAATATATTTTAAATCCAGTAAATCAAAGTAAATTTATCTTGCAGAATCCATACAGATGGACATGATTATTATAGCATCCTGTGGACTTTACTGAGTGAGATTCTAACGATTGACAATAATGGGTACATCAATCATTGTACAGTGCTACCCATCTTCTTAAGGCCTCCCCTTTTATAAACTGCCACTGTGTCGGACACCAAAATAGTATATTTTAATTATTATCTCTCCCTCCTCCATCAAATGAGAAGCCACTCTGTTTATAAGGCCACCTTATTATTGCAGAAATGGTGGCATTATAGGATGCAGGCTACTATATATGTCAACAAGAGTCCCTTGAAGTCCCTTTAAACTCTACAGTTCAAAACGAATTTCCAAGAATCCAAATTAAGACCATTTCTTCTTTTTTGCTGCTGAGCATTGAAAACCATGTCTAATAGTCTTGGACAATAACAAGATTTTCAAACTGATCACTGTGGCAGACACATCCGATGTCAGATCAGCACCATTTTCATTTAGGACTGACTAGATATCATTAGAAGTCTTTTGGTGAAAACTCCATGCCAAATGACTATCATGGCAGCGATAGTGGATGTAAGATTGGCACAGTTTCAATTTAGGATGAACTAGATATCATATCAAGTCTTTTGGTGAAAACCCCCTGTTAATCTGACCCTCCATCTAGGAGGTGAAGCAATAACAAGGTTTTCAAAATGGCCACCATGGTGGCTATACTGGAAGTCAGATTGCCACCATTTTCATCTAGGACTAACTAGACATCTCAAGAAGTCTTCTAGTAAAAACTGTATACAAATATGGCTTTCCATTCACCAGGCATAGCAATAACATGATTTTCAAAGCAGCCACTTTCGTGACCATACTGGATGACCAAACAAAATGTTTTTAAATGACCAATTAGACCTTGCAATGAATCTATATATAAAGTTCCATGGCAATCCTCCAAGTAGTTTTAGGCAGGGTAGTTCTAATAAACTTGTGATAAGAGACAGATGGACAACAGACAACAACCCATCCTATAAGCTCTTCTGGTCTATATCAGTTGAGATAAAACAACACATTTAATAAACAATTTGAAAACAAAAAATAACTTGTTACTGCTTAATTCATCATAATGAATCAAACTACAGAAATAAAATATATGTCAGCTGTTGAAAGATTAAGAGAGAAAGGTAAAACGAAATCATGAAACTTTGTGTCATTTGGCATCCTATACAATGTTCCTTTCTTGTAGTATGTTAAAATTTGTTTCAGATTATTTTGATTAATAAATATTCCAGAAATAGTACATAATACACCCATCCTGTGTTTAACAGCTGTAAATGTAAATACTAGCTAGTCAGAGCTGACTATGGACAGCACTGACCAAAAACAGGTGTCTTTATTTGGGTCATCGCAATCTTTACTTTCAAACTGTCAAGCACAACATCTACAGACTTTTCAATCCGTATCAGCAGGCAATCCATAAAGTTTTGTGCCAGAATGTAGTATTTGATTACAGTTAATTTACAGAAATGTTCTCCCAAGCTGGTATTACACTGACCTTGACTTCTGACACTGACGCCTAATTAAAAGGTTTCTTTCTTGTCCCTAGTCCATCCATAAAGTTTGGTTAGGTAAGTGGTTGAGAAGAAAACTTTACTGCGCAAAAATAATTTCAGTTTTTATCTGACTCACTGATCTTGACTTCTAACCTATTGACTACAAAATCAATCGGTGTCTTCCTACTCCAAAAGCAAGCTATTCGCAAAGTTATTGTAAATGTATGTGGTCTAGAAATCAAGTTATCATGCTGGAAAAAATGTATTCTTTACCTAAGGAACCATGTCCTTGATCTTAGCCTCTTGACTTCCAATGAATAGGGTTTCCTCTTACAAACCGTGTATGTAATCAAGGAGTCTAGTTAAGATATTCTATCTGGAACTGAAATTATTGTACGGTAACTATATTTCTTCTCTGATTAACAGTGACCTTGACATTTGACCATTCAATAAAAAAATTAGTTGGTTTCTTTATTACACCATGTACATGCCATTAACAAAGTCTGTTAATGGTACAGGGTCTAGAAGTGAAGTTATGGTGTGGGAACCACTTTCTCCCAGCATTTGTAATTGAAATTTCTGCTATAAAAATAATAATTATCTAAATCTGATGTACACAAAACTTCGTATGTTTTGTCAGATCCTCTAATTTTAATACATGAAATGTTCTACTGTGAAGATTTATGTTTGCAAAAGTGATCAAAAATATTGCTATTTAATTTTTACAAGAAAGAATAGGATTTAGATATGTGCAACAATCAAAGGTATAGTTTTTGCTAAGCATGTTGTAAAAGGTGATTAACTTTGTGTTAAGTTCTTAATTATGGCATCCAATAGTGAAACAAGAGATAATAATCATTATTTATACTCACGCAGAAAGTTCACTGATAACTTCTTTCTTTTATTATTGTGTTTCACTAAGTATTATTTTAAAATTTGAATCAATAAGAGAAATTTATGTTTCCAATGGCTTCAAAAAAATATTGATGTATGGTTTAGATAAGTGAAACAACCAATGTATTGTTTGCAGAGATTATTTCTTATAATCCTGTACAAAAAATATAACTATTTGCTGCCTCAATGAAAAACCATACATAAATTATCTGTTAACTTCATGTAAATTTTAACTGAGGCAATCAATAAAGAAATAGGAGTTCAAGAAATAATGAAAAAAAAAATCACCATTTAAAATTATGTGAAAGCCCGTAGATCATCTCATTTGGAAAGGGCAAATGTCTTGTTAACTGAGAATTTATCCTCAGTCATCAAACCACCTTTCTTTGTCTTGTTTATTGGCAAGAAAATATAAAATTGGATGTGTTTGATCTGGTGTTGTCATTACAATATCTAATGCAAAGAACTGCATGCATTTGAAAATGAGTTTTTGAAGCCATCTGATGTTTTCTTATCCAGTAAAACTAATATCTCAGTACAGGCTAATGTGAAGACCACAGACCACTGGGCAATTACTCTTATTATTTCATTACAGTAATGCAATAAAAAATACAAAAACCAAGTAATTTTTAATCAGAAATGCATGAGTTATTGACTCTACATATTTGATTTTTATATAGGTAATCTATTTTAATATCTTTGTTATCGCCTGGAGATTAAATTTTTTCAAACCCTTGCCAAAGGGTCAGACCTTTCTTCAGCTGCCACCTAAATGTACTGAACCATCAACAAACAGCAGAAGATTGGACAAGGATGGCCTAGAAAAGACCATGGTAAAGCTTGTCAGCTGTCTGTTCCTGCAGTTGCCAAGATCGCCATACAAAAAGACGATGCTGAACTGCACAAATCAAACACAGATGCAGTAGATAATGACAACGTACCACAAACTCCTAGTTAAACGATGCTGAAACTTTTCTTGAGACTGCAGTATACAAGCTAGACTACAGCAAATACTTTAAAGATATAAACAAGTTTCCTGGTACTGCAAAGTCACCAGTAAGAGGAAAGTACAAGAAATGGGAGATTAATGACAAAATAAAAATTGTTGAGGAGGCAAAATGGGTGACAATGCAGCTCCACTGGAAAGCCTTCCTAGGTACAAAAAAGGATGAATGGTTTGAAGGCTTTGAACTGGAAGATTTGTAGAACTCACAAACATTCAGAACTTTTCACTACATAACTTCATTGCATATTTTGTTTATTCATTCCATGCTAGATCACAAATTATAAGTTTGTAAATAACAAAATTCTGTGTTTATAATATATAAATATTTTCACATACACATCTTCATTGCTCTTCCCCGTTCTCTCTCAGCTATTAAATACATTTGCCATTCATGTCTTTTTTACTGGCTACAGCTCTTAATAGCTTAAACCAAATGGTACATGAGTGCTGCATATCATATATCAATACATTGAGGCAGTACTGTTCTTGAACTAATGGGCTGGTCAGCAATATTTTCAAAACCTTCTGGGTACCCTCACTTCCCTACAAAGAGCCTCACTAATTTGATCTCCTGACCGGCATCTAGTCTTCAATCCAGTATTTACTAGATTTGACCAAGCTAAAGGCCAAAGCATATTTAATTAGCTTTTAATAACCCTGCATAGCCATGTGGTTCTTGTGACAATACATATCATAATTACAACAAGAACGATTTATTTATTCAGGTTTTAATTACCCATGGAATATAATAGTACCCTTGTATGTGTGTACATGATCGTGCATATCTCATAAACCTTGTTTAGGTCAAAACTCTTTATATTTGTACACAGTCCATATAATAATATTTTTTTTACTTTTAATATTTTGTACTCCGAAAACCATAATTAATTTTTCATGTATAAAAAAATATATGAAATATGGTACTGCATTTCAAATGCAGCTCAGTGATCTTGTCCTTTTGATCTTTTGATCCCAGGTAAGCTAAATATCAAGTCAAAGATATTAAATCAAATGACAATAAGTTCTGTTGCATTAGCACTCAGAAATGATCTGTTTTGTTGTAAGCAACAGTGCATAATCTGTAAAAGCTTAATATTCACCTCATAACAGAAATGGATAACTGGTTGCTTTCTGAAATCTGCATAATTGACAGCTGGCTGACAACAGAACTCTGTATTAAAGAATCAATTCATTAATATGGTATTACATGTAAAGCTACAATACCATATCTCAGACTCATTAACCCATGCAAATGTCTCCCACAGAATGTTACATGCAAACAAAACCATACCTTGGCTGCCTTGACACAATTCTGAAACTCTAGGACCCTCTTGGCACATTTGCTTTCATCGAAGTCGTGTTCCTTAAAGCAGCTTAACATCATGGACATTTTGTCCAGGCAAGGATCAGCTGTAGAACAGAAAATTTAAATAATGTTCTAGTATGTACTTTTGCTGCATCCTATGACTAATATTAACTGAACTCATTTCAGATCTTGACAATACAAGCTTACATAACAAATCTGATAAATATCTGTTTAGATATGCAATCACTCGAGTGTTCACAATTTCAGCCAATCAGGTGCAAAACCACTTGAGTGTTCACAATTTCAAACCCCTTGAGTGTTCACAATTTCTGCCAATCAGATGCAAAATCACTTGAGTGTTCACAATTTCAGCCAATCAGATGCAAAACCATGATGAGGATAAGTGAGGAAACTGCTCCTAATTGAACTCATTCTAGATCTTGAAAATACAAGTCTACACATCAAGTCCGATTGAAATCTAATCAGAAATATGGTGTTCACAAGCTCAACTAATAAGACAGAAGATCACTTCATTAATATGCATGGACGTCACTCATAATCAGAATCATCCAAGATCTCAATAAGTGTACCCACAAACAAGTGTTGATGATGAGAGAGAGGACAGATGCTGGGTCTTACTAAAACATTAAAAAAATTTTAAATAAATAAATAAATAAATAAAATTCAACTTGTACTTTCATTTTTTAAAATTTAATTCTCTATTTTTATTAGAGTAAACCTTTTCGATGCTTGCCTATATAATCCATGAACAAAATTAATGTCTGAAAAAGTGTAATGACACCAGGCACTACATAATTCTAAGCTGTACAACTGTAACTAGAGTGCGATGATTATACTTGCACCTTAGCTGACATTTGTGAAGAACATTTTGTGTGGACATTACAGAGCTTGCTGATAAACAGAACGTGTTTGACACTGAAGCCTACAATTTATTAGCTGCATTATTTTATATAACAGGCTGGGAAACATTGAGTGGGATGCAAGATATTTGTCATAAAAGCTCAGTAATCACAAAACATCTATTCAACAATGAGAGAACAATTAGTGGACTTGAGAAATTATATAAAATTCAACCAAGAAGCAACTTGTCTCTTGAAGGTCCTAAGATGCTTTGCAGTCTTACAAAGGATCCTAACATACAACAATAAATAAACAATGAATATTTTAAAATCTGAAAATCCAAAAGCTGGATTTGGCACAATCATCTTTCACGACACCCCTCACATTGGCATAAATAATACATGTCAAATATGTGATTAATGATTGTAACTATAATTATTGTATATTTTTAAGATTCAAAATAATTTTGTGACAACTACAACTGTTTTGTAACCAAAAAATCAATAATAATTGTTTTAAGTACTTTAACATTAAACATTAAAACATGATGTTAATATTGTTAAATTCATAACAGTGCGTGTGTTTGGGGATTTTTATTGTAGCTTTAACAATTTTACACATATCGCTAGAATGTCTGCAGTGTGGCAGTTTATAGCGATGTCTGTATACCACTGGGGCATCAAGCTGCAGACATGTAGCATCATGTCCAACCCAGTCACATTATCCTGACACAAGGCTGATCAGTCCTAACACTAACTTCTTAATATTGACTGCTCCGGTGGCCTAGTGGTTAGAGCGTCAGCATCAGATATGGGAGGTTGTAGGTTTCTTTTTTTAACCCTGTTTGAGTCATATCAAAGACTTATAAAAAATGGTACTAACAGCTGCCTCGCTAGGCACTCAGCATTAAGAGGACTGTGTTAGGACTGGTCAGCCTAGTGTCAGGATAATGTGACTGGGTGGGAGATCATGCTTCATGTCTGCAGCATGATGCCCCAGTACTAGACATCACTATAAACTGCCACACTGCAGACATGAAAGCGATATGAATGAAAAATTGTTAAAGCTACATTAAAAATCCAAATCACACACACACACACCCACCCACCTTCTTAATGCTGAGTGATATGTGAGGCAGCTGTTAGTACCATTTCTTATAAGTCTTTGGTATGACTTGGCTGCAGTTCGAACCTGTGACCTCCCGCATCTGAGGCAGATGCACTAATCACTTAGGCCACTGGAGTGGTCTCAATTCACAACTAACTTAAGAATTTCTGTACAGTTCTTACTGACAGAAACTACCTAAGTACCAGTACAGTGAGATGGTACAGTGGTGTAGCAGGTATACAGTTGATACTGTGCACTTCTACACTGCAAGAAAGAAATAGATTAACAACTACAAAAAAATATGTCAGTATGGTTATCCATTTTAGAGAAGTAGCTTTTACAAGATTTGTGAAATGTTAGGAGGTCACATTGGCATCATTTTCATTTTTGGACCAACCATAAAAAGAAAGAAATGTAGAGAAATTCATATGTTATTATGACCATCTCTTAAAGAAGACTGGGTAAGATTTTCCATAAGGCTAAAGTGACTGTGGTCATTATGATGGAGGTTTGATTGGAACCATTTTTATTTGGGACCAAAATTTTCTGGATTTCACAAGTCTTTTAGTAAACAATTCAGGTCACTATGAATAATCATTCTGAGAAGTAGCTATAACAAGATTTTCAAGATGTCGACAACAGCAGCCATACTGACTGTCAGATCAGCACCTATTTCATTAAGGACCAAACAGACACCTTGAAATATCATTTTAATGAAAACTCCATGTTACCACATCCATATATTTCGAAAAAGTAGCCATAATGAGATCTTCAATTTGGCCATCATGCTGGCTATACTGTATGTCAGATCAGATTCATTTCATTTAATACCAACCAGACAATATATGAGGACTTTTGGTGAAAACCCCTGTGTAGTGATAGCCATCTGTTTCAGAAATGTAGTGATAAAAAGATTACGTGGCCATGTTGGGGGGGGGGGGGTCTTACTGGCCACATTTCATTTAGCACCATGATGACATCATGGGTCTTTTTGTAAAACTTACATGAAGATATGACCTTCCCTTCCAGATGATAAGTCAGCTTGGCACCACTTAAATTTAGGACCAACTAGACACCATTAGAAGCCTCTCTTTAAAATCTTCATTTTGATATGACCATTCAATCATGGTGGCCATACTGGATGACTAATGGGTACAATTTTCATTTCATGACCAGCCAGACATCATATGAAATCTTTTAGTGAAATCCTCATTCAATATGACCACCATTCAGGAAGAAGAGTCATAACAAGATTTTGAAACGGTCCACTGTGGTAGCCATATTGGAAGATAGATTGGCACCATTTTCATTTAGGAGCAACTGGTCATCATATGAAGTCTTTCTGTGAAAACTATGTGTTGATATTACCATCTGCTTAGGAGTAGTAGCAACAACATTTTCAGAATGCTTGTGGTGGTGACCATAATGGATGTCCAAGAGGCATAATTTTCATTTCAGACTAACTAGATGCTGGGATAATCATGTATAGTTCAGTGGCAATCTACTCAGCAGTTCAGGATGAGTGACCACAACAAACTTGTAGTAACAAACGTAAACGTTGGATGGATAGCTATTGGATAAGAGCTTCTGTGCATAAGATCTTCCAGTCTAAGACCAGCGCAGCTACAGTGACCTTAACCTTTTGACCCCAAAATCAATTATTCCACTCCACATGCAAGCCATCCACAAAGTTTGGTTCAGGTTTGTGATGCAGAACTAATGTTGCTGTGCATAAACCATTATTCTTCTTTCAGACACTGTGACCTTGACCTTTGGATCCAAAAGTAATTGTCTTTTTTCTTTCATTAAGAAAAGCTTACCAGTAAAGTCTGACAAAGTTAGGTGCTGTAGACATAAAGTTAGTGCATGTAAAAGGTAGGCATACAAAACAAGTGCTTGCTAATTATCCACAACTGATATTATATAAAAAAAACCCACAAAAACTCTTCTCTGAACAGTTTTTCCTACCCTACCTCCACTTTTGTCAATAAGGAATAGAAGTAACATTTATTTTTCATAAACTGCAAAGTACAGTAATTTTGTCTTCTGTTTCTTTTTGTAATCAAACAAAGTATACTGAATATTTGTTGATGAAAGTCATCCCATTCAGTAGATTATTTACTAGTGTTTAACAGGATCTGACTTACAATAATGACTCTATGGTGCCAATTAAAAGAAAAGTTATAAAAATGTAAAAATAAATAACTGCACCCAAACTTTACAAAATTCCTGTTAAAATTCTGTAAATGTTATATAAATAAAATAGACTCCAAGCATAATTTTGATGTAATGAATGTGGGGTATTATTGGAGTTAGCTGGAGGCTGATCATGTCTAAATTAGCATTTTAACCCCAATGCTTGCTTGCAAGGCACTCTTTAAAGATCAATAAAATCATGCAACACAAGCAATATAACAGCCCTTGTCCATGCCATATTTTAATATCCATTTTTTGCTGTCTAATATGTTTGGTCAAAAGTGCTCACTTTACAAATCATTCATACATCACACTAGTTTGAGTCTTGGCTTGACCAATATGGGTATGTGAGAAAACTTGCCAACTGCTTCCCATGGGTCAGTGGTTGTTCCTGTCCCAAAATAACTACAGTTTACCATGTGCTGAAAAATGGTGTTAAGCCCCACAAACACGAAATACTGTCAGGTAAAAATTAAAAAAATCCAGATAATGTTTTTTCTTTAATGCACATCTGTCCATCTCTTTGTTAGTCCTAGCAATGGCCAGAGTTACTAAAGGAGATCAAGATTTTAGGATGTGTTATCTGGGTAATAAAAGTGGGATTGGAGGTCTGAGAACATCTTCTAACAAAAAACATTAAATTCACAAAACCATGCAGAAGTAGCATTGTGTAATCACCTTAAGCAGGGTTTAGCATGTTTATGTGACCTTGATTGAGAACTACGTGCCTGAAACTCATGTGATGATTTTCCTTCTCAAACAAAACAGCTAAAACATGATTTATCTCTTTAAAAGCCAATATACATGCTGAAATTATGGTATTATGAGGAGAATCTACTCTTCCATAGAGCATTCCTTAGTTATCACAAAATCTCACAGTTTGCAACTGAATTAACTTTGACCTTTTCCTTTAACATGTTGCTTGTATCATGATCAAGTGACTGCAGATATCAAAGGCCATGTGATTTTGGACCATACAACGAAAACACTGTGGATACTGGCCAAATACAAGAAACATGGCCTGTTGATAATTTAAATGCTGTAATTGGGGTTTGTATGTAATCTTATTTTATAAGCGACAAATTATGTTTCAATTGTTGGTTACGTGTTTTTTTTGAATATCTGAGATAACATAACTGTGGTATTTGCCAAATAATGCAGTCAATACAAGGTGTCTTAATTATTCTGGTCCTTGTGTAGTGAAACTAACCTACAAGGTTAAAAAAATGTCTTTCCGGTCAGCTGACCATCCTTGTTTTTCACTGTTGACCCTAGCTCTTCCCTCCAACCCCCATGTAAAAACAGAATTTAAAAAAATTCCTGTAATTCCTAATTGAGCTGGTTGAGCCCAGTACTTGAAGTGATTAATACATTATATACACTAATCATCATAATATACAGGTGTATATAAATTTTAATTTAATAAATCTACCTACCTACCCTAATTTTAAAACCTGTGCAATAGGAAACATGGACATTTTGGGCATGGGAGAGGGGGCTAAAGCTACAACTTAATTTCAGGAAATTTCAAGTCAGAGA
>JAECUM010002303.1:0-143728 GCA_016617855.1 Megalonaias nervosa
GAGAGAGAGAGAGAGAAGTAGACATTATACAGAATGTTGAAGACCTGCAACTCCATGGATATCCCCTATCGTCACAACTCCAAAAAGGACAAGGAATCAATTCTAAACGGCGTTGATATATATATATATATATATATATATATATATATATATATATATATATTCATGACGAGTAACTACTTTTGCGAGGATACATACAGACGTGTTGCCTAGACAGCTACATGACAAACTCTTACGCATAAAGACCATGAAAGAACCGCTCTAACAAAAGCCTTTCTATGTTTGGCTAACTGAACTTAATTAAAAATTTAAAGGCTGAAAACTGAGCAAGGACTTGTCTGGTAAGCCAATCTGTCTGTCGAAACCGTTAAATACGGCAGAGATGCCATCTACTCCATGGCCTTTTTAAGTACGGACTTTTGCGTGCCACTTTCAACTGGGGACTGTCTACTTGTAAATACTCTAGATACCCGGCTGTGGAAATATTTGAGCCATTGTCTACAAATGCAACAACTCCAGCTATTGACAATGGACTGTCGAATTTTGGATACGCAAAGATTATTAAAACGGATAATCTTATCATCTGCTATGAAGTATAATCTTCGACATGTTCGCGATCTGTATTTCCACAAGGCCTGGTACTGATTTCAGTTAAAATCTGTGGGCGTTCCACAAGGCCTGATACTGATTTCAGTGAAAATCTTTGGGAGTTTCACAAGGCCTGATACTGAATTCAGTGTAAATCATTGGGAGTTCCACAAGGCCTGATACTGAATTCAGTGTAAATCTTTGGGCGTTCCACAAGGCCTGAGACTGAATTCAGTGTAAATCTTTGGGAGTTCCACAAGGCCTGAGACTGAATTCAGTGTAAATCTTTGGGAGTTCCACAAGGCCTGAGACTGAATTCAGTGTAAATCTTTGGGCGTTCCACAAGGCCTGATACTGAATTCAGTGTAAATCTTTGGGCATTCCACAAGGCCTGAGACTGAATTCAGTGAAAATCTTTGGGAGTTCTACAAGGCATGATACTGAATTCAGTGTAAATCTTTGGGCGTTCCACAAGGCCTGATACTGAATTCAGTGTAAATCATTGGGAGTTCCACAAGGCCTGAGACTGAATTCAGTGTAAATCTTTGGGTATTCCACAAGGCCTGAGACTGAATTCAGTGTAAATCAATTGGGCGTTCCACAAGGCCTGATACTGATTTCAGTGAAAATCTTTGGGAGTTTCACAAGGCCTGATACTGAATTCAGTGTAAATCATTGGGCGTTCCACAAGGCCTGATACTGAATTCAGTGTAAATCTTTGGGAGTTCCACAAGGCCTGAGACTGAATTCAGTGTAAATCTTTGGGAGTTCCACAAGGCCTGATACTGAATTCAGTGTAAATCTTTGGGCGTTCCACAAGGCCTGATACTGAATTCAGTGTAAATCTTTGGGCATTCCACAAGGCCTGAGACTGAATTCAGTGAAAATCTTTGGGAGTTCTACAAGGCATGATACTGAATTCAGTGTAAATCTTTGGGCGTTCCACAAGGCCTGATACTGAATTCAGTGTAAATCATTGGGAGTTCCACAAGGCCAGATACTGAATTCAGTGTAAATCTTTGGGCGTTCCACAAGGCCTGGTACTGAATTCAGTGAAAATCTTTGGGCGTTCCACAAGGCCTGATACTGAATTCAGTGTAAATCTTTGGGTATTCCACAAGGCCTGAGACTGAATTCAGTGTAAATCAATTGGGCGTTCCACAAGGCCTGATACTGATTTCAGTGAAAATCTTTGGGAGTTTCACAAGGCCTGATACTGAATTCAGTGTAAATCTTTGGGCGTTCCACAAGGCCTGAGACTGAATTCAGTGTAAATCTTTGGGAGTTCCACAAGGCCTGAGACTGAATTCAGTGTAAATCTTTGGGAGTTCCACAAGGCCTGATACTGAATTCAGTGTAAATCTTTGGGCGTTCCACAAGGCCTGAGACTGAATTCAGTGTAAATCTTTGGGCATTCCACAAGGCCTGAGACTGAATTCAGTGAAAATCTTTGGGAGTTCTACAAGGCATGATACTGAATTCAGTGTAAATCTTTGGGCGTTCCACAAGGCCTGATAATGAATTCAGTGTAAATCATTGGGAGTTCCACAAGGCCTGATACTGAATTCAGTGTAAATCTTTGGGCGTTCCACAAGGCCTGAGACTGAATTCAGTGTAAATCTTTGGGAGTTCCACAAGGCCTGATACTGAATTCAGTGTAAATCTTTGGGTATTCCACAAGGCCTGAGACTGAATTCAGTGTAAATCAATTGGGCGTTCCACAAGGCATGATACTGATTCAGTGAAAATCTTTGGGAGTTTCACAAGGCCTGATACTGAATTCAGTGTAAATCTTTGGGAGTTCCACAAGGCCTGATACTGAATTCAGTGTAAATCTTTGGGCGTTCCACAAGGCCTGATACTGAATTCAGTGTAAATCTTTGGGCGTTCCACAAGGCCTGAGACTGAATTCAGTGTAAATCTTTGGGAGTTCCACAAGGCCTGAGACTGAATTCAGTGTAAATCTTTGGGAGTTCCACAAGGCCTGATACTGAATTCAGTGTAAATCTTTGGGCGTTCCACAAGGCCTGATACTGAATTCAGTGTAAATCTTTGGGCATTCCACAAGGCCTGAGACTGAATTCAGTGAAAATCTTTGGGAGTTCTACAAGGCATGATACTGAATTCAGTGTAAATCTTTGGGCGTTCCACAAGGCCTCATACTGAATTCAGTGTAAATCATTGGGAGTTCCACAAGGCCTGATACTGAATTCAGTGTAAATCATTGGGCGTTCCACAAGGCCAGATACTGAATTCAGTGTAAATCTTTGGGCGTTCCACAAGGCCTGATACTGAATTCAGTGTAAATCATTGGGAGTTCCACAAGGCCTGATACTGAATTCAGTGTAAATCTTTGGGCGTTCCACAAGGCCTGATACTGAATTCAGTGTAAATCTTTGGGAGTTCCACAAGGCCAGATACTGAATTCAGTGTAAATCTTTGGGAGTTCCACAAGGCCTGATACTGAATTCAGTGTAAATCTTTGGGAGTTCCACAAGGCCAGATACTGAATTCAGTGTAAATCTTTGGGAGTTCCACAAGGCCTGATACTGAATTCATTGAAAATCTTTGGGAGTTCCACAAGGCATGATACTGAATTCAGTGTAAATCTTTGGGCGTTCCACAAGGCCTGAGACTGAATTCAGTGTAAATCTTTGGGCGTTCCACAAGGCCTGATACTGAATTCAGTGTAAATCTTTGGGCGTTCCACAAGGCCTGATACTGAATTCAGTGTAAATCTTTGGGCGTTCCACAAGGCCTGATACTGAATTCAGTGAAAATCTTTGGGAGTTCCACAAGGCCTGATACTGAATTCAGTGTAAATCTTTGGGCGTTCCACAAGGCATGATACTGAATTCAGTGTAAATCTTTCGGCATTCCACAAGGCCTGAGACTGAATTCAGTGAAAATCTTTGGGAGTTCCACAAGGCATGATACTGAATTCAGTGAAAATCTTTGGGAGTTCCACAAGGCCTGATACTGAATTCAGTGTAAATCTTTGGGCGTTCCACAAGGCATGATACTGAATTCAGTGTAAATCTTTCGGCATTCCACAAGGCCTGAGACTGAATTCAGTGAAAATCTTTGGGAGTTCCACAAGGCATGATACTGAATTCAGTGAAAATCTTTGGGAGTTCCACAAGGCCTGATACTGAATTCAGTGTAAATCTTTGGGCGTTCCACAAGGCATGATACTGAATTCAGTGTAAATCTTTCGGCGTTCCACAAGGCCTGAGACTGAATTCAGTGAAAATCTTTGGGAGTTCCACAAGGCCTGATACTGAATTCAGTGTAAATCTTTGGGCGTTCCACAAGGCCTGATACTGAATTCAGTGTAAATCTTTGGGATGCAACTCAAGCTTGAGCTTTATTTCTAACAAATAAATAAATAACATTGTATTACGATGCAGGCTTTATTCGCGACCAGAATATGTCAGGATTTTCAAAACAAGCATGTGTCTGTTTTGTGAATAATATATTTCAGTGCTGCAAAAAAATGAGCAGTCTGGTTGTCTATTTTAGACGTATGAGTACAAGGTTCAGTCACTAATGCTATCGTGTCACGCCATGCGGTCAGTGGTTTTAATCACAAAACACTGTCTTCCTCCAGACAAATTTATTACTGTTATGTTTTAAACATGTGCCTACAACAGGGTGCAAGAGCATATAGTTTTGTTAGTTGTATTACATACAGAAAATACTGCACAAGAAAATTAAATTAAATGTATCCTTCCTCTGGTTTTTGGGGCTGATATGGTTGATGGTAATATCCTTTTAAAATAAGACCAAACACAATGCCATCAGTAACTCGCTCCTGGGACCCCGGGGTGGCCGAGTGGTCTAAATCGCTCGCCTTTACAGACCTCTGCCATCTCACCTCTGTCAGCTTGGGTTCGAGTCTCGGGCTCAGACAACGTGGATATGTAAGAAAGCTAACAGCTTCCCCTGGGTCGGTGGTTCTTCCCGGTATTTTCCCGGGTTCTTCCTCCTCCAGTTATATTGGCCGAATGTATAGCCTATCATGCGCTGAAAAATGGCGTTAAACCCAATAACAGCTTACTCACAAAAAACTATAGAACCATTGATCATATCAAATTATCCTCCAGTTTGTTACAATTTAATCTTTATCTATGATACTAATCAATTTCTGGCAATAAAAGGGAATAAGATTGTACCAAGAATATTATATATATCGAAGTTTCTTAAGACACTGCCATATTTTATAGATACAATTAATGGCTTCAATTAATTCTCTATCGGAGCTATACATTCAGAGAAAACATTCCTGGATTCAGTTAGTATTTGGAGTCCAGAAAAATCGTGCTATATGTCAGAGTATGAAGTGCGGGTCAAATTTTATTTCGGTGAAATTTTATCTAAATTAGGCAAGCAAATTAAACTGGTGGAATCATCAAAAAAGTATGCCAATGTGGTCATGTAGGTTGATTTACTCAAATGAAAAAATAATTGTTGTTCTAAAATGAAAATTTAAAATTGTTTAACCAAAGTCTATTCAATGCTGGAAGTTCATTGGTCTGCACTTTAACTGTCATCAGTAAACTTCCAGGCAAAAATTATTGATAGCTATGGACTTTTATAATGGTGGTCAGGTGCTAAACCGGGTCAAGAAAAGTGCAATTCAGGTCTATCATAACAAATAACAGGATACTACGAATTTGTTTCCAATACGCGCTGCTTTCATTGTGACATTACGGAGAGCGACATTCAATCCGGTCTGTACTGGATCACGCATTAGGTTGACCTCGTCCACGTAACTTGACACTGATTTTGCATCATGTATTCCTCAAGCTTTGTAAATGATGACCTTCCAAAGGAATATTCATGTATGAGGATCCAAATAAAGTTATTAATAGCCATTGAAACGATATGTATAATCCGACTCTAAATATTGACATCCATTACTGAAATATATTTGGTAATTCATCCACTGCACTTTCAGAAGCTGGTTTTGTCTAGTTGGGCAAAATTCATTTTCTCAGTTTTAATAATTTCGAGAGACAGTGTACTTTAAACTAATTCAGGCTGATTTTTCGAGCACATGGGAGCAGTAATTTTGATTAATTTCGAAGACTTTTAATTTCCATATAATTGCACACACTATACTGCCACAAGGCATACTGTGTAAGGAAGAGCAAAATAATTAGCTTATTTTCATGAATAACATCAATGTTTATGTACCGTTTTATTGAGAACATCATACACAACGATATGAAAATAAGAAAAATAATTGCACACATTTTCCACCAAGGTATTATTATTGTATGATTTAATTTTGGTTTTCCTCACTGGTTATACTGACTGTTTAAATAAAGACCTTGCATATTTTAGGTATTGTTAAAAGAACTTTGAATTCCTTCATTTGGGTGTATGATTGATGGGTGTAGTATGGATTACAGCATATACGGCTTGGCCTAACATCAGGTTTCAACCTATTACAAATGTTTGATCCGCTTGGTCATTTTCACTTACTGGAATTCAGAGGTAAACTGTTAAATAAAGAGCCGATAACTTTTTTTTTACATTTTATATATTTGGTAATTCATTCATTGCACTTTCAGAAGCTGGTATTGTCTAATCTGGCAAAATGCATTTTCTCTATTTTAATAATTTCTAAAGATAGTGTACTTTAGACTAATTCAGGCTGATTTTTCGAGCACATGCGAGCAGTCATTTTGTACTTAGATCATTTACAATTTCCACAAATACAATATTCAAAGACATTTCAACCACAGTATATGAAAGTTACATAGAGGTATGCCAACATCTTCTCCATTGTGCATGTTTGTAAATGCAAACAACTTCACCTTCTACCTCTCACTCGGTCAGAAGTTCATAATAACTGTAGAACGCCCACAAAAGAGTCAAGGACGATCTGAATGGCGTCATCATTTAGACTGGTAGCATCATCTAATTAGGCAAGCCAATTAGACTTGTGACATCATCTAAAAAATCAAGTTAACTAGACTGGTATCTTTCATTTTTGAGTGCAAATGCATTTTGTTTTCACTGCTCACATTTATCTATCCACCAAATCCATATACATAAATACATGGTATTTTGACTGGTGCTTCTTTAAGGCAAGCATCCCAAACTTTCCACGATGAAAGATAAAATTCGAAGGCCTTTCCATTGCCTTATTAAAATTTCTTTCCCCAAGACAATAACCAAAATAGAGAAACCATTTTGAAAAAAAAAATAATTAGCATAGCAAATGTTACATGAATTTATTTACTTTTTGGATGGGGACTTTATTGTAATTTATTAATATGTACTACTCCCTTGTCGTACGTGTAAATTTAAACCCTGATCAGCATTTATTTTCACATCGTTTGTTTCCATTCACTTTTGAATGCTGCAAATTACGTATATAATAGTTATTCTAATAAATTCCTATGCAGAGGACATGTTGAGACAATGTTCATTACGATATTTTAGCCAGAAAAAAAATTAAGTATATATAACAAAAGATGTTTATTCTGTGCTATGTTCAAATGTTATACATGTATTTTACGATGTCCGCCATTTTTTGTTTTGGAAAAGCCTCCAGTGCTCACTATGCGATTGATGCAAGACAGTTCAACAATACTAAACAGTTCATTAAAAAAATAATCGTGAGAAGAGATTTTACGTGCAAGTCCTGCTCAACAATAAAATTATCTACTTCCCCTGCAAAGACAAACACATCGGTATGTTCTATAGCTCTCACACCACCATTTTCAGTAGGTGACCAGTATTAAATGTGATTCGCCTTGCACAAGGATTTTAGTGTAGGGTCGTATAGTAGCAAATAATAGTGTAATGATATAATTTAGCATTCAATATTTATCTTGAATCTCATTATTTTAGCTGTTGTTGTTTATCGTGCCTTAAATATCTGCTAGAAATATGATATTTTTTTGTGGAGTCTTACATGGCGTAGTACAAACGAAAGTTATAAATAAAGGCGCGGTGCACACCGGTCCTAATGGCCAAATGGAGAAAACCAATGCAAATCGACGGCTTTCGCTTTTAATAAAAATGTTAATAAAAAGAAAATCTACGGGTTTTTTTTAGTAGATTTACGAAAATATTTCATTCGTGAAGTGGAAACATTTTGTATTATCACTGGTAGCATCGCCACTCCTGACAATGCAAAGTTCTGACATCTATTTCGTATATCTACAAAAAAAACCCCTAGATATCCTCTACATAGCTTGGTACTGAGTCTCCAAAAAACTTCCGCTATTTCAGTACATTTGTATGATTATCATTTTATTATTAGGAAATGGTTATGACTTTCATGTGTGAGTTTATTTATTTGAATATGTTACTGTGTTTGTTATAGGGACTTTAATGATACACATAGGTATACACTTAAATTATCCAGTAAATTGTTTGTGATCACTGTTGTTGTTTAATACAAGTTGTTGAGACTGCTGGTTATTACGATAATGCATGAAACAGAGGCAGCATAATAAGAGAACAAGTAGATCTTGTTACATATTTTTTTTTAAAAATAGACAAATAAATCATGTTAAGACTTGAAGTTTTCCTAAAGATATACTTGTGTGTGTGTTGTGTGTGTGATCTGGATTTTTAACGTACCTTTAACAATTTTTCAGTCATATCACCACCATGTCTGCAATGTGGCAGTTTATAGTGATCTTGCATTGGAGCATCATGCCGCAGACATGTAGCACGATCTCCCACTGTTACGTGTAGGCTCGTACAACAAAGAAAAGAGTGAAGCCAACAAGCGTTGCAAAATTTAACAAAAGAATTTATCTCCCTAGAAAACAAGGTAAAAATATGAAAAAGAACTTACGGTTTGTGAATCTAATCCAAAAATTAATCCTAGAATTTAAAAATATAAGTCCTATCACTAAAAAGTTCTAAATGAATCAAAGTTCGAATCCCGATGAAGTTCCAAGATGGAAGGCGATGACGTCTTCTATATCCTGTTTTGTGTTGATGTGTCAACAGTTCCTTGTTGAATTTTATGAATCAAGAATAATATTCCGGCTTTAGAATTCCGAAGAATTTCCAATAAATTTCTTTGTCTAAAAATTTTTTTTATGAGCACTAGTATTTTCCTGGGAATATAAATTATTAAATCCAAACAATAGAAGAATTTTAAATCAAACTGGCATCAACATTAAAAACATCCTTGAGCTCTGAAGGTGTAAATTAACGACTGACTATTTCACTACAAAATATCTGTTTTAACCGTTAACTAAAACGCAGTTTAGACTCCGTGATGGGTCACGTGATCACTTAGACCGAACAACGCAGTAAAATAATATGTCAATTAGCACATAGGCTATTTACAGGTTCGATTGTACTGAACGAATCTTATCATAAGAATCAATAATTTTAAAAAAATTAAAAAAGGTTGTTTACAACGGAGCCGACGCAAGCCAAGAATGGCCTTGATTACGACCAATTATTTTCACTATCTAATCACCTATCTCTGAATTAAGGTCAGGAACTAGGTCAGCTAAAAATACAATGTAGCAACACAAAACGTTTGCATCTGGCTAAAAAGTACTGAACTGAATTTTCTGGGGGAAAAAATGTCAATTCCAGTGAATAAAGTTATCATTACAATCACATGTAATGAAATAAAAATAAAATAAAAAATTTAACACTAACACAAAAGTAATTAAATTACATATACGTAACACTTCCCCCATAAAGAAAAAGAAAGATTTATATAATAAAGCTTTCTTATTAGCATATGTTAATTATACAGAGTAAAACAAAATTACATAAGAAGAACTCTTATGAATTATACAAAGTGTACATGAAATAATATTTCTATAAACGGGAAAGTGCATCTGCTATTAAATTGTCTTTTCCCTTGATGTGCCTGATGTCAAGATTATATTCCTGAAACAACAAACTCCACCTTAATAATCTTTGATTTTTGTTTTTCATCTTGTCGATGAAAGTAAGGGGGTTGTGATCACTAAACACAACAACCGGAGAAGGAGCTGAACTAAGGTAAACTTCAAAATGTTGTAATGCCAAAATTAAAGCCAAACATTCCTTCTCGATTGTTGAGTAATTTCTTTTGTGCTTGTTTAATTTCTTCGAAAAATAGCACACTGGATGATCAACACCATTTCTATCTTCTTGAATCAATACTGCTCCAACCCCAACATCACTTGCATCAACAGATACTTTAAAAGAATGACTGAAATTTGGAGCTGTAAGAACTGGTGCTCCTTTAAGTATGGCTTTTCACTTGTCAAAAGCCTCCTGACATTTTTCAGTCCAAAGAAACTTGTTTTTCTTGCTCAGTAAATTTGTCAGGGGTTCAGCAATATTAGAAAAATTGGAACAAAATTTCCGATAGTATCCAGCCATACCTAAAAATCGCATCAGTTGCTTTTTACTGACAGGCACAGGGAAATCAGAGATAGCCTTTACCTTAGCATCTATAGGTTTAACTTGTCCATGTCCCACAATATGTCCTAGAAAAGTTAAACAAGCACGGCAGAACTTACTTTTGGATAATTGATTGTCAAACTTGCATCACTGAGTCTGTCAAAGAATTTCCGAATTGTAGTAGATGTTCTTTCCTGGTGTCGTTGTAGATGATGACATCATCAATGTAAGTATCACAATTATCCAGACCAGAGGTAATCATATTCATCAAACGTTGAAAGATACTTGGGGAACCCTTCATCCCGAACGGCATTACTTTATATTGATAGAGTCCATCTGGAGTCACGAATGCCAAAATTTCCATTGTCCTTTCCGTAAGTGGAATTTGCCAAAATCCTTTCAGAAGGTCAAATTTGGTGACATAGGTGGCATTTCCAATTTTATCAATGCAGTCATCGATTCTTGGTAATGGAAATGAATCTGTTTTTGTCACACTGTTCACCTTCCTATAATCAGTGCACATACGGAAAGTTTTATCTGGTTTCGGAACAAGTATACATGGTGAACTCCAGTCACTTTTACTGGGCTCTGAGAAATCATTCTCCAACAAATACTGATTTTTTTTCTTCAAATATTCCTGTTTGAGAGGGTTCATCCTGTATGGGTGTTCTTTCACCGGTTTGGAATTCAAAATTTCAACGTCATGAAAAATTTTGTTTGTCCTTGCAGGTACATCTGGAAATAAGTGCTCATATTCAAATAGTAACTCTTTAAGTTCATTCCTTTCTTCTTGTTGCAAATGTAAACGTTTCTGGTCCATATTTTTCATAATCTCCGAATTCCGAAGATTTGTCACTCCAAAATCAGTAGAGTCCGATTGAATTCCTTCACTTAAATCCTCAGTGAGCGGGACAGGTACAACTAAATTAATTGCATGATTTACCTGACTATCTCTCTCAATATACTAGTACTCCATTAACTTATTTAGATCAGAGTAATATTATTATAATTTAACTCACTCATTTTCTTCTTTACTTTGTAAGGGCCGTAAAATCTAATTTGAAGAAAATTTTGAAAAATGAGCAAGAGAGAATGAACTCTATTACAAGACTCAAAATTTATCTCCATTAAAGTTCTGTGAAACCATAATGTCACTTTTGACTTGAATTGCTGAGTGCCAAATCCAAGCATAACTAGCTGGAAAATTCCAGACATAAAATTTAAAACTTGTCCAAATTGGACAAATTTGGGAAGGCCAAACTGAGTAAAATGAAAAACTTTATTAAAGCCTTTACTATAGTCTTTGTTTTAATATTCCTCAAGTGAATTGCCTCTGGGAACCTTGTTGACGCACACATAATGGTCAACAAGCATTGGTTGCCTGACTTGGTCTTAGGTAAGGGACCAACACAATCTACCATAATTCTGCTAAATGGTTCGTCAAATGCAGGAATAGGTTGCAGATGAGCCTTAGGTATCTTCTGATTGGGTTTTCCTACCATTTGACAAGCATGACAAGATCTACAACATTTACAAACATCACTTTTGATTTTCGGCCAATAAAAGTGAGTCAAGATCTTGTGATAAGTCTTATTAATCCCTAAATGACCAGCCAGAGGAGTTTCATGGGCCAAACTAAGTATTTCCTGTCTGTAAGATTTTGGAACCACAATTTGATAGTTCACTGACCATTCACCACCAGCAGCTACCTCGGAGGTCTCCATTTTCTCATAAGAATTCCATTTTTAATGAAATAACAGACAGGTACTTCAGTGGCTTCAGTTTCACTAATGGCCCTCTCAAACAAACAGGAGATCTCAGGATCTTTTTCCTGTTCGACGACAAGTGATTGTCGTTTGTCACCCTGATTAGAAAAAAAAGAGAATGAGTAGTTAAAGAGGATCACTGTGATCAATACCTTTTGACTAATCCAAACAAGGAGTGAAAGTGAGCTCATGAAAAGCCTGACCAATACATGTGTCAGCTAAAGGAGTACTTTCCTTATCGAAATTATTCTCAAGAGCTTTTTTTTGCCATAGCTCTAGTAATTGCACAAGCTGGATATAAATCAAGGTATTCTTTTTCAATAGGATCAACTTTCTGATCCAAACAAGGCTTGTCAGTTACAAGTGGATTAACCACAACTTTGTCTCTAGCTAGGTCGTTGCCTAGTAACAAATGAATGCCCTCAACGGGTAAAGACCACACTATTCCGACTGTCACAGGTCCTGAAACTAAGTCTGATGACAAATTTACACAATGGAGATGGACATTGACAAAACCCCACTCTACTCCCTGAATGAGAACACTCTCATTAGAAGAAGACTTCTCAGAAAAAGGCAAAGTACCTGATAGTAAAGACTCTGAGAAGATCCTGTATCCCTTAACATTTTTAATAGGGATAGGATTGGCCAAATCACCCAAGAGTGATATAGAACCCTTCGACATGAATGGTTCATAATTCTCCATAATAAAATCAGACTGTGGTTTTTGAGACCCAACAAATGTATTGCTTTCAATACATGACCGTGACCTTGACCTCTTAAAAATAAGAGCATTTGGGATAGGTCTATCTTGATTCTGATGCTTATATTTCAATTTGAAGCAATCAGAAATAACGTGTCCATTCTTCTTGCAATAGGTACACGTAGGAAGAGACAAGGATTCTGAATCAAGCTTATCAGAATCTTGATTTTTAAAAGTTGTGCCAGACTAGGCTGAAATACCTTTTTACCAGTAAACTGCTGAGTGAAGGCTTGCCTACAACAGGAACTTTATGAGTTAAGGAATACTCATCGGCAGCACGAGCAGCATTTTCCAAGGTTTCGATCTTACGCTCGTCAAGATAAGTCTTAATGTTGCTATGGACACAGTTCTTGAACTCTTCAAGTAATACGAGTTGTTTGAGACTGTCATAATCCTGTTCAACTTTCTTGGCTAAGCACCATCTATTAAATAACTGCTCTTTTTCTCTTGCAAATTCGACATTAGTTTGTCCAGCATCTTTTTTATAGTTCCTAAATTTTTTTGCCGATAACCTTCAGGGACCAACTCATAACACTTTAAGATGCATTCCTTAACCAGATCACAGTCAGCACTTTGATGAACTGACAGTGAATCGTAAATATCACTAGCCTTAACAATAAGTACACATTGTAGTAATTGAGTCCAATGCTCTCTTGGCCATTTCAAATTTTCAGTAACTTTTTCAAAACGAGGAAAATATTTATCTACTCCTTTTTTTTCTAAAAGGGGGCACTAACCTGATATTCTTTGTTATATCAAAACCTGAATTTGTATGTGGAGTGGAAATGTGCCGTTCACTTGCCAGCTCTATTTTTTTTAAACTTAATTTTAAATTCCCTTTCATCCTTCTCTCTTTGTATCTGTCTCTCACCCTCTCTCCTCTTTCTCTGATTGTAATTGCATTTGTTCTTTCTGGAATTCCATTTGTCTTTCTTTCTCTCTTTCTTCTAATTGCATTTGTTTATCTTTCTCTCTCTCCTGTCTCTCTCTCTCTCTCTCTCTCTCTCTCTCTCTCTCTCTCTCTCTCTCTCTCTCTCTCTCTCTCCTCTTTTTCAAATTGCAACTGCAATTGTTTCTCTCTCTCCTCTTTTTCCAATAGCATTTGTTTTTCTTCTTTTTGTAAATGCATTTGTTCTTTTTCTTTTTCCAATTGTAACTGCATTTGTTTTTCTTCTTTCTGTAAATGCATTTGTTCTTTCTCTTTCTCCAATTGCAGCTGCATTTGTATTTGTTTTTCCTCTTTATCTTTCTGAAATTCCAGCTTCCTTAACTCTAATTCCATCTTGTGTTTTAATTTCAATTCCTTTACTTTTATGTCATGGTCTGATACAGACTTACCGATCGAACCCAAAACACTTTTATCCAAAACATTCTTTTCTACCAAATACTGGATCAAAATGTTTTTCCTTTCTTGCTTCGTTAAGGAAGATTTGCCTCAGAAAGATCATATTTTATGGCAAGTTCAAGCAATTCATCTTTTTTCAAACTATCCAACTGCTCCTGAGTAGGACTAGAAAGAAAAGTCTCCACTTTTGATGACATTGTGAAAAAGCCTGTTGATTTCACTAACATTTCAAACAAAATGTGAAATAGTACTTGGGATTTAAAATATTCTGAACACTTGTGGAAATTAAATTTCAAAAAACAATTTTCTGAAATATTTTAGCCAAAATTCATATATCCCAAGGACGAGCGCCCAATTTTCTTTGTTACGTGTAGGCTCGTACAAAAGTAACAAAGAAAAGAGTGAAGCCAAAAAGCTTTGCAAAATTTAACAAAATAATTTATTTCCCTAGAAAACAAGGTAAAAATATGAAAAAGGACTTATAGTTTGTGAATATAATCCAAAAGTTAATCCTAGAATTTAAAAATAAGTCCTATCACTAAAAAGTTCTAAATGAATCAAAGTTCGAATCCCGATGAAGTTCCAAGATGACGTCTTCTATATCCTGTTTTGTGTTGATGTGTCAACAGTTCCTTGTTGAATTTTACGAATCAAGAATAATATTCCGGCTTTAGAATTCCGAAGAATTTCCGATAAATTTCTTTGTCTAAGAATTTTTATGAGCACTGGTATTTTCCAGGGAATATAAATTATTAAATCCAAACAATAGAAGAATTTTAAATCAAACTGGCATCAGCAATAAAAACACCTTGAGCTCTGAAGGTGTAAATTAACGACTGACTATTTCACTACAAAATATCTGTTTTAACCCTTAACTAAAACGCAGTTTAGACCCGTGATGGGTCACGTAATCACTTAGACCGAACAATGCAGTAAAATAATAGCACGTAGGCTATTTACAGGTTCGATTGTACTGAACGAATCTTACTATAAGATTCAATAATAATAAAAATTTTTTAAAAAAAGGTTGTTTACAACAGAGCTGAGGCAAGCCAAGAATGACCTTGATTACGACCAATCATTTTCACTCTCTGTTTAACAATTTCTGAATCAAGGTCAGGAATATGGTCAGCTAAAAATACAATGTAGCAACACTACTGCGCTTTAATCAGGCTAAAAATAACTGAACTGTATTTTCTGGAAAAAAATGTCAATTCCAGTGAATAAAGTTATCATTACAATAACACGTAATGAAATAAAAATAAAATAAAAAATTTAACACTAACACAAAAGTAATTAAATTACATATAGGCAACACCACCCAGTCACATTATACTGACACCAGACCCACTAGTCCTAACACTAACATCTTAATGCTGAGCGCTTAGTGAGGCAGCTGTTAGTATCATATATATATATATATATATATATATATATATATATATATATATATATATATATATATAAGAGTCGTAATTTCTACGGGGAATTTGTTGGTTCTCAGGCAACTTTCTTTGAACCATGTCACTATATTGCAACCAGTTCATGGTTTCAATGAAAGGGTTGCTGAAGTCCTGAAACATGAAGTACCTTTCTAAATGTAATTGGGCTTGTACTGCAAATTAAACCTGGCCGAGCAAGTTCCAATGCAGTAGTCCACCACCACAAACTATTATCAATAAAAAGCGCGTGCAAATCGATATGCTTCTTATTTATGCTGCAATAGATTTTTCTAATGAATGCAAATCATATTATCGGATGATGAACAGGTTTCCTTAAGAAACAAACAAACAAGCAAAATGTCTACTGATTGTCCACCATTTTTTTCAACTGTGCGTTTCGTGAATTGTTCATATAATACAGTTTCCTTAAAAATATATATTTAAAAAAAAAACAAAAAAAAAAAAACCCAATGATTTTGTGGAACTTAATTTACCGGCAGCTGGTTGATAGATTTAGTGGCTGTCACATTCACAAACCTTTGCATTAACACTGAACTTAGTTAAATTCAGATACAGATGGTACTTAATACATGCAGAAAAAGAGTAAATTTATAGCAGCTTAATTTACAAAGACATGTTAATATGTGGTGTTATAATTTTTTCATTTGCTTGGAATTTCTCTTCAACTTCACTTCAGTCTGATTCAAATCTCGGACATAACGGAGATCTGACAGACATCGACACAAGTTGATATTATGATGACCTTTGAAATTCTCCGTCCGCCTATTTTAAGTAACGCATCAGATAAAACATTGCAGTACATGTTATCGTTAATAACCATTTATTGTGAATGATGTTTATTTTATTATTCTTTTACTTTCAGCATTTTGAACACTGTAATTTGATTGGTGAAAGAAATGGTTAGCAGAACATGACCATGTATCGATGCCTTTCAGATCTCCGTACATCTCGATTTTAATCGGGTTGAATTCAGGTAAAAGCTGCGAAAGCTTTCGTCCTTCCCATTCTACAATTACAAACGAAAGAAACCCTTATTTAATACAAGAACATACGGAAATTTAATTTTATGAATTTGACAACACTACTGCAAACAATCCAACATATCTTACTTAATACTTGTGTTGTAACTCAGTAAAAATCCAGAACACATATTTCTTGTCGGTTCATGGCTGTATTATACAATAAAAGAAAGTTTTAGACCTGGCGGACGTGGCACTCTTCAGTAAGAAATCATAAAACAGTAATAACAACTAGCAAACCAAAGCAGAGATGGAAGTCAGCATCCCAATATATCTCGGTGCATTTTGGCATTCGATACATGCCACCTTGTACCTGCACGATCTGAAACCTTTCTCAATCATCCATTCACATGTAACGCCATTTACAAAATAAGATCCCCTACCACAAACAGTGCGTATGCAGCTGGAGTTCAGGTAACAAAGAGAGATGACTGAGGATAAGTATATGCACAGATCCATCTATAGTACAAGTAACATGGATCGTGTATGCGCATTTACTCATTTTAAATTAAATACACATTGTTCTTTTTAAAATATAACTAATTTTCTTAACGAAAGTCTATTCTATCCTGATTATTGAATGCTCTGCACCTTAAATGCCACCAAGAAACTTCTGACAAAAATTATCTATCGCTATGGAATTTACAATGGTGGCCATGTACTAAACTTGGGTTAAAATAGGAGCGCGTCGAGTGGAATTGTCACAATCGAGGGTGGTTCGAATTTATTTATCAATATGCGTAGCTTTCATTGTGAGATCACAGCGCGCGACATTCAATCCGGATTGTACTGTATCACACCTTTAGGTTCATTTCGTCCAAATATGTCTACGTACTTTAACATTGATTTTGCCGTATGCACCTATCGGGGCGTCTGAATAATGACTTTCCAAAGTAATATGGATGTATACGAATCCAAATGAAGTGAATACTTGCCACGTAAAGGTATGTATAATAAAATTATAACAAATGACACCCATTACTGAAATAATCGGTGTTGAATGCCTACATGACCCGTGTGACTTGTACTATAATACATTCATGCAAAAGTGTTCATATAACATGATTAGACGTACATACGACCACCACCGCTTCCACCATCTCGTCTTTCTGTTACGATAAGTCCATGCTCGACGATATGCCCGCCCGTCCTGCACTTTTAAATAATTTTGGAAAATGTTGATTGAAGAAAGCCTTGTCCACGTACATATACATGCGCACACGCACGCACGCACACACGCAAACACACGCACGCACACACGTGTTGCAAGGCAGACACGCTAGGCTAATCATACAAAAATACTGTAGATGGAATCGAATTCCGGTTACGGTAATGAGAAGACAAGCAGCTATTTGATCTAAATCGATTCAAAGAAAACATAAAATTAAGTAAACAACTTCGGAGAAAAAAGCCTGGGCCTAACACAAACTAACCAATACATACTGTTTCCGCTTTGTCCCTGTCGCATCAGCACGGTAAATCAATAGCTTTGTGATCGTTATTAATTATCAGTTAGATCCACTGCATCACGTATGTTATTTAAAATATTAGAAAATATAAAACAGAGTGTTTGCTCCAGAAAATGTGCACCGAAAATATTGCAAAACGGACAGCTTTGTCACTGAGATTCAACTCCAGCCAATCAAAAGTGACTGAACACTTGTAACCTCGTTTTCGATTGGCTCGGAATGAAACTTATTCTAAAAATTCAAGCATACTCCTCTAATCGGAACAAGCTCAGACCTTTTCGCAAATAATCGAAAATACTTCATTATCCTGTTTACATGCTGACGTCATGATTACGTCACGTAGCGTTTATTATAGCCCACTCGACTGAGATGACATATGCTTGGCCGAAACATTCCCAATTTTCTTTTATCAGGCTTCAGTTCACAAGAGAACTTTCTTTTAATAAACTTTTTCAAGCAAATCCATAAAGGAACCATATTGCTTTTTCTGTGTTTTTATTTTGCCGAGCGCTCAAAGCATGTGACTAAGTTTTCTGCCATTTTCCAGCGATTTCTCCCTTTTTACGCTGCATTACTCCATCGAAATATTTCCAAGATGGAATTTTTATTTAAAGAAATCCACGAGGTCATCCGATTGCCATACTCATCCTCATACAATCGGAACATCTTCGGCCTTTTCTCTCTCAAGCTAGAATAAAAAATTCGGATGTAAATAATGACCATTTTGCCCTCAAGCATAGGGATGCAAATGTCATAATGATTTCATAACGTCGCAATTAACAAATCACTAACAGGAACGCAGGCAATAGAAGCCCACAACTGAATGATTTCTTGAATTTTTCATTAGACCGCTGCAACAATACCATTAAAGAAGAAATGTGAAAGTATTTCACTGATTGTTGAAATATCGTCGAGTGTTAATTTAAGGACCACTCGTGTAATAAAATTGTGTCCTTCGCACATCTAGCCGAATGTTCGTCCGCAAAACAACTTATTAATTTGGGAAGTATCACAACGAGTACCTCCGATTCTCTTTCAGTCAAAAGTACGACAGGGAACCAGTCAAATCTCTATGCAGATACAGTCTGGACAGGCCAAGATCAATGAACGATGTAAATGATGCATTTTATATTCTTTTAACTATACTGTACAACACTAACCAATTACTGAATGAATAACTTTTAACATTAATATTATTCTCTTTCACCCTATTCCTAAAAAAGTTTTATAATTTGAAAAAATTGTTAAAAAGATATGTCTTCGTATTTTACGTCTCGATCTATAGTAAAAATCATACAGGTCATGTATGCGCATTTACTAATCCTAAATATAAATTTGCTGTTTTAAAACATAATATTAATTTTGTTTAACTAAAATCTATTCAATTCTGATTAATCTGCACCTTAACTGTCATCAAGAAATTTCAAGACGAAAACTACTGATCGCTATGGACTTTTGCAATGGAGGACGGATACTAATCTGGGTCCAAAAAAAAAAAGAGCACGCTGAGTCTAATCATCACAATATAGGGTAGTACGAACTTACTTATCAACATGCGTAGCTTACATTGAGACATCACAGCGCGCGGCATTCAATCCCGATTGTACTGTATCACACCTTTAGTCATCTTCGCAAGTAAAGGTTCCGCTATGTTAACCCTATCTGCACCCTCGCGGATCGAGCAGATATTGTAGGGCTTTATCCCCGCAACATCTATTGGATTTCATGAGTTGCCTCCCTTAGTATGTAATTGCCAACTAACCAAGCGTGTAACAGCGGTGCATTGTACATCGGCCGAAAATGGTGGAGGCAACTGACTTCAAAAGAATACTTTGTAAGTTTTACATCGAAAGTATGACTGCCTACCAGAGAGAAGCCATTACAGGTGTATTCGAGTGAAAGGTATTTGTGAAAAAAACACGGACCGGCATTGGAAAATTGCTTATTTACGAGTCCATTCAAGTTGTGTACCCCCTTTGTCTCGATCACGTAGAAACAGTGTTCAAATTTGAACAATTTCATTTTGATTGGATGCGGAGGCTTGCAGCCGCAACCAATGAAATTCACAGACCCGAAGTACAGAAATATCTGCTCGATCCGCCCAAGTGTTGATAAGGTTAACATACCGGAACCTTGGCTAGCGAAGATGACCTTGAGGTTGGTCTCGCCCAAAAATGTCCACGTACTTTAACATTGATTTTACCTTATGTAAGGACCTTCCAAAGATGTATGTATGGTGATCCAAATAAAGTGAATAATTGCCACTTAAAGGTTTGTAGAAAGAAATTCTAAAAAATGAAACCCATTACTGAAATAGTTGGCGTTGAACGCCTACATTACCTTTACGACTTTTTACTATACGTTATAACTTCGTCAGCCTGACACCATCTTTGTGTATGGAAATTCATCAAATCGATAAAGAATCGCATTTTCTTTCAATAAAAGACCGGTTAACAATTATTTCATGACGAATTTCCAGCATAAGGAGATGAATCGTCAATGCATGGTCAATCCAGTCAAAGTGGTCTTAAGGGATCCTCTTTCAAGGTCTCTCAGTGACCTACTATATTACCCTCCATTACGCAAAGAGGCTGCCTTTACATCAACACTTGGCGAGACATTATTGGTATAAAAGATTAGGAACTTTAAATGCATATGGAAGCATGACCCCAAACTCATGCATTATTTTCAAAAAAGTAAAACTTGCTAAACTGGACAGTAATGTATATGTACAAAATTGTTCTGATTGAGCGGAAAGAACGAGTTTCATATGGCCTACTTACACGTCGAGGCCGTCTGACCGAGACGTATTCATAAACAATATCAAATGAGAACTCCGAACAAAACACAAATGCGGTTTTGTATTTATTACATACCCCATCTTTTACGCCTTCTAAGAATTTTTAGCTTTGTTGCATGAATTTAATTCAGAACGTATTGGGATTTATACGATGTTATCATGTTGTCTGTCCATCCATCCGTTGGGATTTATACAAGTTCGATTTATTGCGTCTAAAAATATATACGCGGACGTCAAAGAAGAAACCTAAGTATTTCGAATCTGGGTGTGTGATACGGATTGAACAGCTGTATCGAACGCCAGATCGATCATGTAAAATGATATGCGTTTGTATCAAAAAGAACTTTTGCGCAATTTTATGACGGTGGAAAGTATGAAGAGATTTATTAGTATTAAAATCGCTGTGTAGGGCCAAAATATGTGACCGGTCTGTTGAGAAAGACCAGTTATAAAAGGGACCAGTTTGGGGATGTTTCATTGTGCATAAGTTTTAAAAGATCGGATCCGAATCTACTTTTGACCTGTTGATGCATCATAATTCATGTATTCAACATCATTTAGCTATTTTAACTTTCTATGATGGCTATATGTCACAATAAAGCATCTCTTAACTTAAACTTTAACTGATCAGTCCAAAACTGACACATTTACATGGCATTGTCACTCACTATTCCATATTTGCTTGGTTGTCAAATAGCTGATATCCGTTTGTACTGGACAGAGTGTGTGCATAATTCCTCGACTCTTCACTGTACGCATGTTCACGTTTATAGACTCTAAGAAAACCTGACCAATGAAAGCCTACCATGGCACTAAATGTATCGCAGACACATAAAACCTGGGATAATAAGAGATAGAATATGAACGACGTGACGACGGAACCCATCGTGTTCAACAGCTAGTGTCAGTACATCACATCATATGCATGTAATGGATCACAATTGGTTTTTTGGAGTGTATTTTAAAACAATCTATTATATATGTGTGTGTGTGTGTGTGTGTGTGTGTGTGATGTGTCGCATTTTGAATAAGTATCGAACCTTAAAACTGAATACATTGTGCATTCAATTTTTATTTAGTCAAACCAGCAAGGTTTTATGTAAAGGGTCACTTTGACCTTTTCCCCATGTCAGCTGTTAAATTTGAGAGGCCAGCATTTACGGCTAATTTATAACTGATCCGGGCATCGCAACGCTGTCTTGGGAAAGTAACCACTAAGATGCCGACCATAACCACTTAATGGGAACACCATGTCAAATAGTCATTTAACAAAGGAAAGTTGGTATGTGTCGTATTTCTCAGATTCTAGGCTGTCAAAGTCTGACGAAAGAAATAATTATCTTGGGGAAAAACTAGAAACCGCTGATCACGATTGGTCAGTTTAACTTAAGGCGTACACCTTGGAAGTAATGTTGAATTTAAAGTAACGACTTTGGGCGAATTTCCTCAGTCCTAGATTTTCCTGCAAGAGGAGCAATACTCGACTGACTCGGAGGAAGAACTAAAGAGTAGTTCTTTCCTCGTTAAGACAAGTAAGGGGACTAGCTGGCTGTCTTGTAAGCAAGGAGGCCTTTAGTGCTAGGACGCACATTTTCTTGGAAAGAACAGCGTTAAGGGAAACAGCTCTCTGGAACAGTCTGGGCAGTCCGAAAGACGAAAGTCCGGATAAGAGATCAAGCGGTTAGGACAGAAGGATCAAGGAAGATCAAACGTATACGCGTGAAGGTGGGAAGACGTGGGATACACGGAGACAACGACAGGAAACGACGCTAGGTGATGCAAATCAGGCGTGGACATTGAGCTCATTTCACCACTCTCGTTATCATGATGAAATGGATTAATAATAGAACACTGCTTTTGAAATTCTGTAAACGTAAATTTGTTTGAACTGAAACTGACACTATTAATTTATGTCATTGATTAAATTGTTATTTCTCTTGTCAAAAGGGGGCTCGTATTGTATTATTTCTTCTCAATAGTTATGCTTAGTCATCTTTTGACGTTCTATCTATCCACTCACACTCACACCGGGCAATAAAATCGAGGGAGGTCATCGTCTGGATAACGATATATATGTATGCAATAATCAATGAGGATCAGTTTTAGACGATACCAACAAGTTATTCTCCACTACTCGGCATTATTTTCTGAGGTGATATGTTCCAGCTGATATTATTTTCTGACATACCTAGTTATGATGTGTAATGTCGGAAAATAATATAAAGTGGTAGAAAACTTGTAATTTTCGTTTACGTATGAGCACAGGATGTGGTATTTATATTTAATTCACATAAATCAATACTACACTATTCCAGCTAAATAAATATGGTCCAGCACTTATTGATCCTCTCTGTATCAAACCACCACCTTTCTCTCTCTCTCTCTCTCTCTCTCTCTCTCTCTCGCTCTCTCTCTCTTTAAATTTGGACCTATATATAGAGTTCACTCACATATCTGATCAGAACTATGTTTTTCCACATTATAATCTCATTTAAACCTAGAGGTTAATCTGATTGTGATGTATCAGTTAACACCGTTACCGTTCTCTCTCTCTCTCTCTCTCTCTCTCTCTCTCTCTCTCTCTCTCTCTCTTAATTTGGACTTGTACAGAGATCACAAACTTATCTCATTCAGGACTGTTTTTCCACATTATATGCTCATTTCACCCTAGTGGTTAATTTGAGAGTACATGATGTCTCAGCAAAGGTGCACCTGCAAAATCATACAAAAATATCTGTGCGATGATAGGGTGCTATCTAACTCTCACCAAAAAAGTTTCTAGTTGTGTACACCGAATGATCTAAATCTAATTATCACCAAAAAAAGTTTCTAGCTGCGTACACCGCATGATCTAAATCTAATTATCACCAAATAAAGGTTCTAGCTATGTACACTGCATGCTCTAAATAAACTTCGGAGTCTTCAAGTCTATGTCTGGCATATATTGGAAGAATGTATTATCGTGGAATAAAGAACAGAATAGTAGATTCTGGAAGAGTTACTGTAAATAAAGCAACATAAACTGAAATAATTGTATTGCGCAAAACCTCAATGCTTATTTAAGTAGATTGCTCGCTAAATATTATGAGCATGTAAATCAACATGAACTTTCTCTCCGAATATTATGGGCATGTAAAAGAACATGAACTGATAGTTTCTAGCAGGATATGTTTTCATATGAATCCCACTGCTTCGTCATGACCATCGTCCCTGTACTATTATTATTATTATTATTATTATTATTATTATTATTATTATCAAAAATAGTTTGAGGTTATCCAAGAAAACATGAAGAATTCTAGAGACTAATTTAAATTATTTATTTTGGATTTGTACACATCATCTGGAAGATGCATAAGAACGTTCCATTATTAAAAAAATAGACTTAAATGTGTCCAAACAACATAGACGCCATCCCACCCTGAACACCCACCCAAACTTCCACTCCAAAGACCCACCCTAAACACCCACCCAAACCTCCACTCCACAGATTCACCCTAAACACCCACCCCATTCGACTAAGAGGTGCAAGTAGAAAAGTGCAATAACGCTGGTAGACTGTATGCACGAGTGCATGAGCATGCAAAGAAATATTTAAACTGGATAGAAGAAAAAGTAAAAAACGAAAGGGCACAACAAATTATCAGAGAGTGGCAATAAATCATACAGGCTTCATGGCAATAATGTTTGTCATGTTTATGCTAAATAATGAAAAGCTGTGTAACTAGTTACACACCCAGAAATTATAATATACCATATATACAGAGTACTCGCTGTGGCTCACTGGTTAGTGTGATTGACTTGCGATGGAAAGGGTGCGGATTCGAATCCTATCTAGGTTGGCTACACGTGGAGTATCCTTGGGCAAGAGATTTTACTGTAATTGCCTCGGCATTAAATAATCTGCTTGTGTTGATGCGCCTTAAAATCGACCTCAACAATAAATACCAACAAGGGAATTAACTCTGGCAAAGATTTCAGAATTAAACAAAATACACAGGTTTCCTTCACGGTACGATCTCGTCCAGTTTATCAAATGTCGTGAGACTTGTTGCATTCAAGAATTAGCATATACAGTACATAAATCAAACACTCCAAATGGTCACAGCTCCAAGAAACATTTGTTAAAGGGCGACGATGCCGGTTGACCCTGTGCCAATCAAAGATGTGGGACCAGTTGCACACTTAAAATGCATCGTATATGGTACATACATTCAACACCAAAAGCTGCACAACTATGGACAAACACACCAGAGCACGATGACAGAAGAGGACGAAACAAATACGTCTTCAATGATTTGAAAAAGTAAACAACTGATATAAACATGAAACTTCTGAAAGACATGAAAATTATCTTGAAAACTAAGGTTTAGCAAGAAATACAACAGAACAAGGCAACACCGTGGTAACTGCAAAAGACCATCAAGAAAGATCTTTTGATCATGACAAAGCATTCCAAATTTACAAAGTAAAAACAATGTATATGGTGGCGCTCTACAGTTTCGTATTTACAATTCTAAAGAAAAAGAATTCCCCCTGGTTTCCTGACTAGTTATACTGGCTATTTAAAAAAGACCTTGTATATCTTACGTATTGTTCAAAGAACCTTTAATTCCCTTTTTTTTGGTGTATGATTGATGGCTGTAATATGGGTTATAGAGTATACAGCTTGGCCTTACTCTAAATGTGCACCTTTCAAAAAAGTGCTAGCCATGAGGCATACTCACACAAATATGCCTCATGGCAAATTATGTAAGCAAGAGCCAAATAAGCATAATTAGCTTATTTTCATGCATAAAATCATTGTTAAGGTACCATTTTATTCAGAACAACATACATAATAATATGAAAATAAGAAAAATAATTGCATACATTTTTATATTTGTTTAAGGTGGCGCTCTACAGTTTCATAATTTGCATAGGGTTAGAATTTTAAAGAAAAAGAATTCCCCCGGGTTTCCTCACTACTTATACTGGCTATTTGAAAAAGACCTTGTATATCTTACGTATTGTTCAAAGAACCTTTAATTCCCTTTATTTTGGTGTATGATTGATGGCTGTAATATGGGTTATAGAGTATACAGCTTGGCCTTACTCTAGATGTGCACCTTTCAAAAAAGTGCTAGCTCCACTTGGTCATTTTCACTTCCTGAACTTCAGAGGTAAATTGTTTAAAAAAAAGAGCCCATAACTTTTTTTTACATTTTATATATTTGGTAATTCATTCATTGCACTTTCAGAAGCTGGTATTGTCTAGTCTGGCAAAATTCATTTTCCCTATTTTAATACCTGCTAAGGATAGTGTACTTTAGACAAATTCAGGCTGATTTTTGGAGCACAATGGAGCAGTCATTTTAGTTAGGAGTGTGCTAAGATCATTTACAATTTCCAAAAGTACAATATCCAAAGAAATGTCAGCCACATTACATGAAAGTAGCATAGAGGTATGCCAACATTCTCTCCACTGTGCATGTTTTAAATGCAAACAACTTCACCTTACATATGTCACTCTCTCATATGTTTTCCGAATTCACTGGATCACTGAAATTGTTGGAAAGAAAGAAGAAATGCACACAAAGGCTTGGTTATGTAGCTTTGGTGATACCACGGCCGGCGCGAATCAATACGTTCCCCCACCCACTTAAAATTTGCTGATAAGAAAGCTGTTAAGAAATCCATGTAAATTATGACCAATAAAAAGATTTTCATATGGAAAAAAAACCAAAGATTTTGCTTCATTTGAGCTCCATTGTCTGATATTTGCCCTCACCCTTCTCATCTGATTTGGCGCACTGCTCGCAAATAGCTTGTGCAGGCCCTGTGTGATACCATATGACAATTAACGAAATGTTTGGTTTGTCTTGGCTGACAGAATTGAAACATTTTCAGAAAATTGAGCTAAAATCAATTCGTGCCGTAATATAATCCATGCTTTTTTAAGTCTGTGAGTAGCCGACTCCAACAACTCATTCATTTAGAATCATTGATTCAAAACAACATAGTCACTGCGTAGAATTATAAAATGACTGAGCTACACATATAAAAAATCGCCATATATATATATATATATATATATATATATATATATATATATATATATATATATATATATATATTTGACAATTCCTGACAATGTGTCTAATTGTATGAAACTGCTCTATTTTGGTAAATACAATATACAAAGAGTGAGCCGGCACACCTTCAGGAACATTTTTCCATTTAGTATTTGCTCATTTTAGTAGTATGAAAATATAAAATACTTTCAAAATTGCACCAACGGTGATTCTGCTATAGTAATTAGAGCCCCCTCGCAGCCCCAATTTCCGTTGACAGCTCCATAAATTTATTTTGAAATATCCTAAAAGAAAGTTAGTAAATGTTCTTTGCTGGAATGTTTCCCTCATTCCATTTCTACCTGATACATGTGATACTAAATCGGAACGATATATTAACCTTTTTCCTTACCAGAAGTTATCTTAATCAAACAAAGCTTGGCACTGCATGTAAGTGAAAAAAAATCCTAAGTCAGGGTTCAAGCTGGGCCCTAAAATCTGGACGAAATTACTTCTCTAGCCGGAATAGTCGAAAATGGCGAAAAAAAGGGTGAAGTGGGTGTAGAAAGTTCACTAACAGTCACTTTATACTAATGTGTTTGCATATTTTGATATCAGCTTATTAAAATAATGATGAAAAATTATTAAAAGTTTATAACAAATACTAAACATTTTCATTTTTTGGGTTCACCACACGTGTGAAAAAAGGACTAGCTTGAAAATATGTTACAGTCCAAAATCGACAACTTTCATAGCAGACGTCCTCTTTTCATGTTTATTTGATAAAATACTGGATAAAATGGTAAATATTGTTAGTAACCGACCTACACGTGTCCACTGAACTATAATTTGCTTCATACTGGGCAACAGAAATTAAATTTTTCACTTATTTTTAAAGGTTGCTGTGTGAAGTTTTGACGGGAATTCCATAGATGGCAATGTCATTCCTGATATTTTTGATTATTATATTAACACCAAATTTGACTACAGAATATGAGTCTTCTTTCTTTCCACTGTCCTCTCTGAAGGGAAAATTTACACAAAAGTCGACATCAGACATTAATTTTTAACGAACTGCATTGAGACAAATTGAGTTGGGGATAATACCATGAAATATATGCAAAGCAAAGTGATCTTTCCCTTTTGAGCCTGTGAAGATGCAATGAAAAGACTCAGTGGTGATTATTTTGCCTGAGTCACCCACCCCCACCCCAGCATGGGTCATATAAGTATTGGGATTCTGAAACATAGGTGCATTGTCTAAAGGCTGACAAGGAGCAGAAAGCTCCCGGTTTCCACAGATTCCTTCCATAATTGGACACGTTTTGTATGCTAACTGTTTAGATATTTGACAGTACATATTGGTAATGGTCGATACAGCCATTTTGTTCTTTGAATTGCCTCTGTTCAACACTTGGCCTGAGATTCATCTGGCATGGTATGCACAGCCTAATGTGAAATGCTACATGAGTTTTCATTTATTTTACTTCTGATTAACCTAACCAAGTATTGTACGTCATTCTGTTTTTAATAAAAATGGAATATAGTTTTAAAACGTGTTCATTATTATAGAATATTGACTTGTCTGGTTCGTAAATATGCTTTAAATCACAGAACTTTAATTCTGTGTGAATGGTGATATATGGCAACACAGTACTTTATGCCAGAAACACCTGTAGGTAACAAACAGAATTATTATAATACAGATGTAATTGATATTTTGTAAAATACATAAACAGATAAATTTGTTTCGTATTAAGTTCTTGTTATCAAAACACTGTTTTTATAAACCAAGAATACAACAATAGGAACTTTTACCACGACTAGTATTTAAAAAAGGCAACTTCACTACAAAACATGACCAAAATTGTATTTCACTTACTTTTTTTGATATATAATGTAATTTTGTTATCTGCTATAACGGCTCATTTGAAACATATATTGCAGCAAAAAATAAATGTGATGAGGTTTAGCTTTCTAACGAAAGCATTAGCCGGTGTGTTAACAACTCCAAAACTGGTCGTTTCGAGTTTTAAAATTCCCCATTGTAGGAATGTGGGCCCCAGATTTTTATTGCTGGAATGATCCATGTTGTATTGGTGTATGAGGCACCGTAGCGGACAAAAGCTGGTCCAATCAGAACGTTGCGGTTGAAATTTTAATGTCATATGTCCAGAATTCCACTTTCACGTGTTGTATCAAAAATGCTTGTCCTTAAAGTTCCATTTTCTAGGTCGAGATTTTAGAATGTATCTATTGAATTAAACAATAGTGGTTGAAAGTTGTATTTTCTATGTCTAGGTTTTAGCTTGTGTCGTTTGAATCACACGGCGGTGGTTGGAATTTCAATGTCATACGTCGAGAATTCCTAATTTACGTATTGGTTCAAAGAGTTTATCTTGAAAGTTCCATTTCATATGTTGAGTATTTAGATTTCATTTGTTGAATTACACAGCGCCGGTTGAAAATTCGATGTCCAATGTCGAGTTTTTAGATTGTTGAAATTTTAATGTCATATGTCGAGAGTTTCAATTTAACATGTTGAATCACATTGATTGTGCTGTAAGTCCCATTTCGTATATTGAGTTTATAGATTGTATCTGTTGAATTACACAGCGGTGGTTGGTCATTTTATTGTGCTTGTCAGAATTGCTATTTTTATATGGTGAAATGATGGGTTGGTGTTAAAAGTAACATTACACAATGTCCACTTTAACAATTCAAAATAATATCGAGTATTAAGATACATCATTCGTGTATTCATTTATGAGGCGCCATTAAATTTCATGCATTTACAGTTTGAAAGTTACCATTCACAGGTCGAGAATTATTATAAATTTCTTCGCTAGAGGTCGCTCTCGTGAACGGACCTCCTTATTTTTTAAACAAGGAGGCTGCTTCTCGTTGCTGTGAAATGAAATCTAAATGCTCGCCATATGAAATTGATCTTTCATCACAAACAGTTACATTCAACGTGTGAATTAGGGATTCTCGACATATGATATTGAAATTTCAACCACCGCTGTGTAACGCTGTGTATAACTTCGACATAGGAAATGGAACTTTAAACCACTACTGTATAATTCAACATATAAAATCTAAAATCTCGATCTAGAAACTGGAACTTTAAGGACATGCAATTTGATCCAACACATGATATTGGATTTCTCGACATACGACATCGAAATTTCAACTGCAACTTTCTCATTGGACCAGCTTTTGTCCGGAACGGCGCCTCATATTGGCGCATTACCCCGATGTTGCGCTTCAAATGTGATTTTGTTCTGTTAGAAAACGGCATACTTTGATTAGCGTTCTGTGGATACATTTTACGGGGACACGCAGAATCAAACCCTTGTTAAAACATGATTTCAGATGGAAAATTCCCTAAAGATCATTGCACATTATTGCATTAACTTGTCAAAGTGCCAAATGAAACCGAGAATATGCCTTGCGTGTTTCAAGCAAAACGTAACGTAGCATGTTACTTGGTAATAACAGTGCCAAAACTGATTCCGAGATGGATGAATCTTACTTCGTGATAATGAAAGAAAAGAAAATGACCAAGAAAAATCAGCACAAGTAACAAAGTAGCGTGTGAACTGAAGATTGTTTTAGTATTAGTTAAGTACATGTGTCGTGATTTGATTCATACATGTAGAGTTTTCTAGATAATCCTTACAAAAAGGAACTAAAATTGAATACAGTCTGACGGTTGATCATGAGACGATGAAATAGTCTGATCGCCCCCCCCCCCCCAAAAAAAAAACATAAAGAAAAAAAAAAACAAAAAACAAACAAACAAACAAAAAACAAACAAACAAAAGAAACGCAAAAAATAAAGAAAATGTGTGGTTTTGGTAACGATGGGAAAAAGACATTAGAAAGGTTTGTACTAATTTTGCTATAGTTTTTAAATTATATTTGTTTTATCAGTTGGCGTTATTTCATGTAACAGTTTCCAGTTCAAAGTTACGGGTCATGAGGTGCTCTTTTTTTCGTACATTTATAAGGTCAAGGCCATCAAAACAGGGTAGGTCGGGTTTCATGAAAGAGTTGTAAGCTCGGGGCCATTAAAACAGGGTAGGTCGGGTTTCATGAAAAAGTTATAAGGTCGGGGTCATTAAAAGGTTTAATGAAAAGTTGTAAGGTCGGGGTCATTAAAACATAGTAGGTCGGGTTTTATGAAAAAGTTACAAGGTCAGGTCCATTAAAACAGGATGGGTCGGCTTACTGGAACCAAACAACTAACCATAACCCAACAATTCTACAATTTTAAAAGTTTGGGCGAATCGTAGGAGAAATGTAATAAATTGAAAATAACACCAGTTCACAAATTAAACGTTTGCTTATAACATTTCTTTAAATCTCCGAGATTTTTGACGAGTCTGAAACTTCAAGAGATCCTGACATACATTTTCATAATTATATTATTTAATCCATAATGAACTACTTTAATGATCAGTATTCATATAAAAAAGAAATTAAGTATTCAGCTTGAAATGAAAATGTAATGCCTTCTGTTTGTTATATTTCATCCAACCGTTTTGATGCACAAGTAACGGCGATGTTACATTGCTTGAATCAAAGTACTCGAAGTACTGTAAAAGAACGACATCTTAAATCTCAGTGGCGCAATTACCAGCAGCAGGCGGCCAGGTCAGAGCCTTGGTTTCGTTTGAACTCAGTCCGTCTCGAGTCATGGCCATTTTAAGACTAATACCACAAGAGGAATACCGTATACATTGCTGATACGCAAATTACACGCGGAACACGCTCAAATTACGCGTGGAATAATGTCAAAAACCCGTGGCTAAAGGTATGTCAAAGGTATGTTTGCCTATTTTCTCCTACATGTTTTGTTCTTTGTCGAAAGTCGGCAGCCCACGAAACACGATAGTCGTTCTGGTCTCTGATAAAAAAGTAAATTACTTCTATTAAATTCCGTATGGTTTATACAATTACTTCGACATGTCATGCTTGGTGTATGCAAAAATTTCGCTAGAACTCTTATTATCTTCAAATTTTCCCCTTCAACATACGCTAATAACTGACTGTCACAACTATTTTGAGGTATTTAAAGTTTTGTAAACAAATATTTTCAGACTGTCTGAGACGTTTTATAGTTGCCATTCACGAACGTTATGATAAAATTTTCGAATAACGACGGGTACTATGTTCCACTTGAGACATTGGGAATACGATTGAATAGAGATATCCAGGTTTTAATTGAATTTATCACACTCTTCAGACTGTTCAAGAACATACACTCTTTTTAAACATTTCTTGTTGATTTGATGGTATTCACTGTTATTAACTGGTGTATATGCTAAGACAAAGAAACAATTATTATTATTATTATTATTATTATTATTGCTACCTGCGCCTGAAAGGCAAAGAATCCAAGTTTATCCATTAGCAGGTAAAACGGATAATCGTTCCATCAATCTGATCAACAGTAAAAAAAAAAAAATCGATGGACGGTACTTTCCCGATATCCTCCACATATAGGACTAACACAGCCAAGATCTGAGCTGTTGAGAGCATTTGCAATAAGTTATACAATCGTCGTAAATAGTAGTAGTAGTAGTAGTAATAGTAGTAGTAGTAGTAGCAATAAATAAATAAATATGTAATAATAATATCGTTTGAGAATATTTAAGAAAATTCATTAAGACTCATTCAGAGTGGCAGTTTGATATGATTCGAACTTTTTCAAAATAACGATAACGGAAAACGTGGAGTGCAGTGCATAATGCCAATGGAACTATTCTAAGCATAACTCCATTGAAGATTTCATAATACGACAGTTGCGTGTAAACAAAGTGCTGTCAAAAGCTTGTTTTAAGTCATTCCTAATCAAAATTTGTAATAAGGATTCCTTACAATTGTTTGGTTTGTGTGTAGCCAATATGTGCGTGCACTTTGTCTGAGAGTGATTGATGTTTGCAAACAAATGTAGCGGTACATTCTCTCTCTCTCTCTCTCTCTCTCTCTCTCTCTCTCTCTCTCTCTCTCAGAAGTCTATAGCTTATATATATCAATGAAAGTATACTCCATAAAGCACATTTATGTTTTGGACCGAAGAATTAAAGTATCTAAAATACAATAAGACACAGAAATCGCCTTTGACCGTATCGTAGTCAGAACTCCAGCCAGTACACGACATTCATCGACCTGCCAAAGCCTTTGACACAGTCAGCCATGGGATCCCTTTCGAAGATCGTGGTCAACATTTGGTTGTCCGGATAAATTCATCGTGATGGTTAGGCAATTCAACGATGGCATGTTCGCTCATGTCGTGGACAACGGCGAATCATCTGAAGCATTTCCAATCACCAATGGAGTCAAAAAAGGTAGTGTACTGGTCCTTACCTCTTCAGTATATTCTCTGCCATGTTTACTTAATACAACACTGACATCAACATCAGATACCAGATCGACGGCAAGCTCTTCAATCTGAGGAGAATACAGGCGAAGACAAAGTTATAGGAAGTAACTGTTCGTTATCTCCTATTTACTGACAATTCTTCCCTGAGTGCCAGTGTGAGTTTGACATGAAGCACAGTACGGACCATTTCTCTTCTGATTGTGACAATTTCGGTCGCACAATCAGTATCCGGAAGACAGAGGTGACACCAACCTGCACAAGGAAAGACTTATGTCGAGACTACCGTCACAGTAAATGGCCAAACGCTCCTGGCAGTGGGAAAATTCACCCTTCTCGACAGCACATTATCATGTGCAGTCCACATCGATGATGAAACTAACGCCATAAATTGCTAAAGCAAGTGTGGCCTTTGGCAGACTACGAGCAAATGTAAGGGAGCACGAAAGCAAAACTTTAATGTCTACAAAGCTACTGTATTGATGAGTCTGCTGTATGCTTGAGAAACCTGGGCGGCGTACGGACACCATGCCAACAAGCTGAACCAATTTCACGCAGGCCATCGGAGGACACTCATCAGGATAAAATAGCAAGACCCTTAAAATGGTAGGCCATGCCACCAGGATGTCAGAAGAGCGACTACCGAAGATCTTCTATGGACAGCTGAAGGAGGGAAAGTGATCTCAAGGTGGTCAGAAGAAACGCTTCAAAGATTCCCTAAAGTCATCCTTGAAACACTTCAACATTGATCCCCAGCCTTGGGAAGATCTCACATAGGATCTCTCCACCAGGCAATGTCCCGTCCATAGTGGAGCTAGGGACAAACGGCTATGGTCATGCCAGTCCTTGAGACTGAAGATTTTGTGAGCAGTTTGATACAACAGGTTCTGCCTAATCCTTTAGTCGATGCAAGTGACGGTTCCTTTTATTTTTGTTGGCTTTCACGGCACTTTTAACGCATTATTGGCTTTGTCTTGCGGAGGAAATGAAAGAAAATTGCAGAGGCAGCGCGAGCAGCATAAATCTCAGAATTACACCACGTCCTCTATCGATCAAGTAAACATGCGGCATCCCTATCAAGCGTGCCACAGACAGTTCAGAACACACACTGTCCTAATTAGCCACTCATGTACTCAGAAAAACCAAACCAGTTGGTGATGTCATGGTCATTTTCGAACTTGAAGGACGAACAACAGCAACAACAACAGTCTGATCTAAATTTAAGGTGTTAAGAAAGTCTTTCATTTATATTTTTAAGTGCTAAATTATACGTATTCATCAACATTAATTGACTTGTCGGAGACAAGAGTGACTAATGTATCGTAGGCTAAAAATTTCTACAAAATATAAACTTTAAAGGAGAAAATATGCAAAACTTATTTTTCACCAACATTTAGCCATACATTTTGAACGTATACCTCATACTGAGGGTGTGTTCCGCACTTAGACATTGTATGCGCAATGCATACGGATTTTTTTGCAAGTGAATACGTTTGAAATGTCTTGCAAAATAATTTACGAACCAAAATGCTATTATTTCACACCTATTAGTCCTATAATGTACCATATTGATAATTTTTGACATTTAAACTGATCATGAGTGAATTGCATGAACTTTAGCCACTAGAATTTACACGTTCACTCCCCATGCACATACTGGTATCCCTTTACAGACAAGAAAATTCTTTCTCAGTCTCAAGATAACCTTTTGAGAAAATATGCTGGTTTTCTAAGAAACAGATACTTTCTTAAAACAGAATACTTTTTTGAAAGGAATGAATAATTATTAAATCGTTTATCGTGATAAATGAAACTTTCCTTGGAGGCTACATGGCTATTGTTTCATATGTTTGCAAGCGCGTGCATCCATCATGCCTTCAACATCATCGGGAGGAATCGCACACAAAACTTGTAACCGATGACAATCAATTCTTGCTCCACGCCTTAAGGGATTCAACAAATGGGTCAAAAAGTTTAAAATTTTCAAACCATTCACGGTAGGCATGGTTAATCTAGAATATTTATTATTCAAAATTACTCGTCTTGTTCTTAAATGAGAAGATATCATGAAAGACGCTGATAAAAGATTGCCACAATATCATAGATATCAGTATAAAGAATGAAGATCAACGAAATATTCTAATTTTTTCCTACATCAGAGAAGGATCTTAAGTACTAGCAAAAATATTTAGTCTTAAAATGAATTCGAAACCTTTCTAAGATTACAAAAAAATCTGAAGAATACTTTTTACTCTAATATTAAAATCTTTTGTAGTTTTACTAATTATTTATTTATTTCAAAATATTAATTTCCAGTAATTCACAATTTGCTAATATGACAGTTCTATTTCTGTTTCCATAAAATTAATTTTTAACGGCAGTTACACCTAAAGTGATCTAATGGAAGATGGTTTATCCCATAATAGTTAATAGAATACTTGAAACCAATATAAGACTAATGACAAAAATCAAGTGTATTTATTTATTCTTTTAAGGAGGCATTAAAAATTATACCATAAAAAGATAAAAATATTAACAGATTTATTACCACACTCAGTGCCTTTTTGACGGTTATGTTCATTTGCATATTTCGCGAGATACGACAAAAACTGGCAATTATTTGCTTTGTTCCTTGACTGCTGCAGATTTTCCTAAAAAAGCTTGAAAATTAATGTTTAAAGTACAAACTGCATATGGCATATCCTAATTAGGTCCATCGTAATGTTTTCTATGTCGTTAAGGTCCATCCCAATGTTTGCCTTGTTATTTAGGTCCATCCCAATGTTCGCCTTGTTATTTAGGACCATCCTAATGTTTGCCTTGTTATTTATTTCCATCTTAATGTTTGCCTTGTTATTTAGGAACATCCTAATGTTTGCATTGTTATTTAGGTCCATCCTAATGTTTGACTTGTTATTTTGGTCCATCCTAATGTTTCCCTTTTTATTTAGGTCCATCCTAATGTTTGCGTTTTATTTATTTCCATCCTAATTTTACCTTGTTATTTATTTCCATCCTAATGTTTGCCTTGTTATTTAGGTCCATCCTAATGTTCGCCTTGTTATTTAAATCCATCCTAATGTTTGCCTTGTTATGTTAAGTCCGTCCCAATGTTCGCCTTGTTATTTAAGTCCATCACAAGGTTCGCCTAGTTATTCAAGTCCATCCCAATGTTCGCCTTGTTATTTATTTCCATCCTAATGTTTACAATACATAGCTGATAGTTTTTTCTATAAGAGTGGGTTTATTATGAGGATCATTATCAATAGAAGAAAACATATTTATCTTGGTCTGAGTCAAGAACATTGTGTTTGCCATGTTCTTCATTATAATTTTAGTGACAGACCTTCTAATTATAATTAAGAATTTTCTAGAAAATGAACGTTTGGCTCTTATCTGGGTTATTATTTTGTGTCCTATTTTTTCTTTTATATAATCTTATTTACTGGAAAAATTATTTATTCCTGCGATAAAATCTGGGCAGAAATCATTTATATTGTTGTATTCAGATTTTGATTTGGGTGAAACCATGTGTTATTGTCTGGAAATACAAAGTGCTCTATTATATTCTTGGAAAGAGACATTCACTGGGATATATAGTGAATTAAAACCTTGAATTATTTTGCTGTGCTTCAACCAAAGACTCTTGGCACATCATTACAGATCAGGCCATTGGTACATTAGTAGATTAGAGACTACCAGCCACTGCAGGCACATCAGCACCTTCAGCGTTGGAAATTATTTGGAACACCACTAACGATTTTTCATAACTTTATTCACTGGGACTTGTGTGACTAATTCTTAGATTATCTGGGATTAAATTCGCAATACCGTAGTTCGTTTTTCTTTTCTAAATATAAATTTCATTTTGTATTATAGATAAATAAATTATTTGTTGAATTTTACAAAGCTTGCTGCCTCTCACCCCTTTCTAATACTTATTTTAAGACCATAGAGTCGTAACATGTTGTATTTAAGTCTATTACAAAAATTTAACTATAGAATGCAAACCACACAAAACTATTATCCAATTTATTCTTGGTTTAGCACCAGGATTGCTTATTGCCACTGTTAAGTTCTCAAACATCGAGCGGCTACCATTTTTAATAGAGAATATATGAAAAACAACAATGCCAAGTAGATCATATTGTCATTGGTACGGCTCCTTCACCGCTCCACTGGCCTAGTGGTTAGAGCGTCCGCCTCGGATGCGAGAGGTTGCGGGTTCGAACCCCGGCCAAATCATACCAAAGACTTATAAAAATGGTACTAACACCTGCCTCGCTAGGCGCTCAGCATTATGAGGTTAGTGTTAGGACTGGTCGGCCTGGTGCCAGGATAACGTGACTGGGTAGGACATCATGCTACATGTCTGCGGCATGGTGCCCCAGTGCTAGTCATCACTATCAACTGCCACATTGCAAACATCGTAGCGATATGACTACAAAAATTTAAAAGCTACGTTAAAAATCCAAATCACACTTCACACAGGTCTGAAAATTTCAATTTTATTTGAAACAATCATTCATATTTTTCATCGTTAAGCAGCAGGACGTGCAATTTTATGATCTCAGCTGTCAGAAAGTTCTGGTTCAAATCCCTTCTTGTATGCTAAAAACTAAGCAACCCACCCACCCCCTTTACGGTTTGTGCACATAAAGTGAATACACTTTTGATCTAATCCCTTGACAAAGTGTTGACATCATATTATGAGGTCATAATGTGCATGACGTTAAAAAGGCGCTAAGTTTGGATATATAGACGATATCTACATTGTTTGAGGAGATATACAGAAATATCTCATGAGTGAAGTGGAATCCACTCGTGACAATACAAATTGTTTCCTCTTCACGACTACACAGTACAAGCGACAGTTTAGTAAGCCAGTAAAGTTAAATTTTAAAAAACTCTGATAGATATTCCGTCCTTAGTACACAAACCATGACAAATGAATGCATCCGTCCTGTACAGTACATTCTGAATCAAAATGACACTAAGTTTGTTTCTGATTATCACCCGTGATCACGTGAACGTAAATATCTATTCTGTCAGCGATATACCCATCGTCAGCAATAATTCGTACGGATCGACCGCAGCTAAGGTCTCATATTTACCGCTTCCTTACTTGGAAAACACGTACAGGAACTACTTACGTTACGTCTAAACCAAACTGATATTAAAGGAGCTAAACATGTTTGGTCTCTTCGGTCTTCCTTACAATTCTATCATGAACTTGGGAACGCTATCTTCCGGGAATCTGATACAAAGCAGCTCTGTCTACTCCCCTGCCAATGACGCCATGAGCGATAGTTACCAAGGAGAGATAAAAGTACAGAAACACAAAACGATGATATAGTGAAAATATATGAAGGTTCCAGATCGACAGGAGATGTAAATGGTGTGTATAAAGGGAAATTAGATAATAAAAGATAAAACAGGTTGATTAACAGTAAAAATGTTGTCGAAAAATGCACAAACGAAATAGGGTTGCGCACAAGCTTTATTTTAGAAAACAAAATGTTCATTTCTAGCCAGTCTCGTATTCAAAGTTGTCCAGTAACGCCGTAATAATAATATGATTACACAAAAAAGATTTTAAAAATTTGAAATATAACAAGTAAATAATGCTTTTGTCACATTTTGTTTTCCTATATAATAACTTATCACTTAGCATAAATATTTTAAAGTTTATAATAAAAGATTATTAGCGGAATATGAAGAAATACCATACACATCTTGGGGCCCCGGATAGCCGAGTGGTCTAAAACGCTCGCCTTTACTGAACACTGCCACCTTACACGTGTCCGCGTGGGTTCGAGTCTCTAGCGCGGCCAATGTGGAAATGTGAGAAAGCTTGCCAGTAGTTTCCCGTGGGTCGTTGGTTCTTACTTGGGTTTTCCCGGGTTCTTCTTCCACCAGTTATACTGGCCACCATGTATAGCCTATCGTGTGCTGAAAAATGGCGTTAAACCCACAACTAGCTGATCTAGGGCAAACTTAGGCATCCTTTGCCACATGACTTAAGGTCCAGGACATATCATTATTCACTCATAAACCTAGAAAATACAATTTGATTTTCAAGTTCTCGATAATGTTCGGAATTAGTCGAGCAAAGTAAAGGTAAATGCGGTTTTTAACCAATCTACATATATGGTGTTCTTCATGCCTCGATGCCTTCTGTAGGAAATAGGTGTATTTCTTTCCTATTAGTAACTATGGCTGGAGAAATATAAAACGAGTCGTTATTCATTTCAATAGCCCAGACGGGCTGTGAGGATGCATTCTAATAGTGCAGAACGGACTGTGAGAATACATTCCAATAACCCAGACGGGCTATGAGGATACATTCCAATAGTCCAGACGTGCTGTGGGGATACATTTTAATAATCCAGACGTGCCGAGGGGATACATTTTAATAGCCCAGACGGGCTGTGATGATACATTCCAATAGTATAGACGGACTGTGAGGATATATTCCAATAACCCAGACGGGCTGTGAAGATACATTCCAATAGTCCAGACGGACTGTGAGGATACATTCCAATAACCCAGACGGGCTGTGAGGATACATTCTAATAGCCAAGACAGACTGTGAGGGTTCATTTTTTCAATTACAGTAGCTTTCGATATTATGTCTTCTCGACCTGATAGAATTCCCTTATGGTCATATTAAGTATCCGACTCCACGTCTACCAGCCTCATGTTATCCGCGTGACAGATCTGACTGTCAATATGAATAATTAAATTATGGGTTTTATTACTTTGCTATGAGACCGAAATCAATCATCATCAGAAACCGATTCAACCGGACAGGTTTTCAAACGTCGTAGGACTTGATAAGGTTTTTTATTACATATTACAAAATGAGAGAGAGAGAGAGAGAGAGAGAGAGAGAGAGAGAGAGAGAACAGTGCTATCGCCACAGTGGCGATATCACTTATTATCGTCACTTTAGTGACATCACTTTTGGAACTCATTTCCTTTCATCCTGCAGTGGAAAACATATTTTATCGTCACTCGGCTTTGCCACTCCTGACAATACAATGTCTCTCACTTCAATCATGAAATATTTCCTCACATTTACTCATAAACGGAACACCTCCCCCCAATTTCTTGTGGAAAAATTACCTTTACAATTCCATGATGGAAACACGAGCTAGACTGTTAGTCTTTAACTTTTTAACACCCCCACCCTCATCTACTATAACCCTAAGTATGAACTAAACACACTTAAATTATCAATTTCTTCTAGTCAAAGTCATTATCTACCCACTCCCCTACATGTATTTCTCAAAGTATTCATAACCACGATCAAAATAATGGTTTTCCCAGCAAATATGAAATAATTACGGACCGTTTACTACATTGTCCCTCGAGCGAGAAGCTGACAGAGCCGTTGATATAGAAACCATACAGTTATTAAACGGTGCAATTGATAAACGTCATTAAGGACGAGGCCAAATGCCTTATTATTTCTTACCGTAGGCGCACGTCTTTATAGTGCAGGGCCGGATCAGGTCAAGTGATTGGAGAGGTTTTTTTCCGAATATTTCAAAAGGGTCCTGACTTTCCTCGAAAGGGCACCAAATCAAATGTTCGTGTCTTTTTACTCAAAGTGTGCATAATACCCAATAAACGTGCGCAAGAATAAAACGATAGTTAAATTTAAAGCGACATGAGACTGTACATTTGTGTGTGTGAACGTTTTTTTAGGGGGGAGGTCAAAAACCCCGGACCCGACCCCTCCCCCCCCCCCAATCTAGCTCTGTAATGAAAGATAAATAAACGAATTTCATCTGAGCCCTGATTACAAACCACCTCCACACCGTCATATTACAGGCGCTCTGCATGCGTTTTGTGGTATTCACATCCTGACGTTATTGCTCAAAGAATAAACAGTTTTTTTTATCATGACCCTCGAACTAGACGACACCGCTCCGGTGGCCTAGTGGTTAAAATATCCGCCTCGGATGCGGGAGGTCGCGGGTTCGAACCCACGCCAAATCATATCAAAGACTTATAAAAATGGTACTAACACCTGCCTCGCTAGGCGCTCAGCATTAAGAGGTTAGTGTTAGGACTGCTTGGCCTGGTGTCAGGATAATGTGACTAGGTGGGACGTCATGCTACGTGTCTCCCCAATTCTAGACATCACTGTAAACTGTTACACTGCAGACATCGTAGCGATATGACTGAAAAATTGTTAAAGCTTCGTTAAAAATCCAAATAGCACACACACACACACACACACACTCGAACTAGACGTCTAAAATTGGTACAAAACAATAACAGTATAAACTTGGATAACCGTTCATCGCGGCAGTTCGCACCTTTCACGAAAAAATAGCACATAAATTCTAAAGATAAATGCTTACATACATAGTAACAGACAGATGTTCAAACGAACAGTGCCATGCATTAATAAGCTTACGTGAACTGAAGCAGATGATATATAAATAGTTCCAATACTGTAATTCAGGCTTTATGTCTACGCTGAAGAATTTTCCAGGTTTACTTATAAAAAGATACATTGATACCCTGGTTTCAAGTTAGTTACCTCTTTATACAATTATATTTCCGCGGTGTTAAAGTTTTGTGTTGTTAAACATTTCCGCCAAATAGATTAAATATGTCCAATTATTTACACTATGTAATTATCGTTAAAATTTTTTTAGTTTACACGAGAGAACATTTATGCAAATGTACCTAGTATGGTGTTATGGGGGCTTGTTAAATTCCACTTCCAAGTATAAAACGTACACCTACCAATATACGGCTTTACGTTATTGGTAAATTTACATTTTCGAATGGTGTTACTACCGTGAATGGCAATAAACGTATGAATTAAAATATGTATCGTCGTATTCACATGAGTGCGTTTTTTTTGTGTGCCTAAAACACCAGTGCTTCAATGTCGCGAGATAAAATTACACTTAACACGCTTGCTTCGCGTTCATGTACATTTACCTATTTACCTTCTGGGTAGAGACAACAAATAAGTTATAGTAAATATATAGAGCTGGAAAGAACGGTGTGTGTGCGCGCGTGTGTGTGTGTGTGCGGCTTAGTCTTAACTTCTGTATATCTCGAGTTCTGTCAGAGGAACTAGGAGTTATTGTATTTAGATGGGAGTTAATGCTGTTTGAAATACCCGTTTATCAAAACAGTTATAATTATGAAACTGCCTGTGACGTTGTCCAAATTATTGGGTACAAAAAATAATAATGAATTCACACTCCCATAATGATATTTTTTAAAGACCTACCTAGCAATTGCTTACAGAATGACGTTCACAATAATCCATCGGACTGCAAATACACGATCCGTAACTTAACACTCCGTTTTGATGGAAATGAGAGGCATGCACAGAATTTATACAGATCAGCAGTGACACATCTTAGGCACGAGGGTGATATATGAACAGAAAACTATCAAAAATCTTACCTTTTGAGTGGAAAATAGTTCCAGAACGAGAGTGAAAATACTGCCAAAAGGAACTGCAGTTGAACAGTGAGGAATGCACTATACAAGGCAAGAGTGTTATACGGCTCACACACAATCAATAGGCCTAGTCACATATTTTACTTTTGCCAGGGTGATAACTGTCGTCTGCATTGACCGTTTCATCCAATCCAGTGTCGTCTGCTTCAGTTGAACACAATGCTATCGTTTAGCGTCAAGCGAACCAGATCAATACAGTCTTAGGTCCGGTACCTTAGGGACACTGTCGACGCTTTGGTTTGGTTTTGTATTGCGGGGTTAAACGCCATTTTCAGCAGATGATAGCTATACATGGCGGACATTATGTTTGGTTGTGGAGGAGACTGGGAAGATCCAATGACCAACGGGAAACTACTAGTGAACTTTTTTCACATGCCCACGTTGATTGAGCCAAGTGAGATGTGAGTGATCCTTAAAGGACAGCGTCTTTGATCACTCAAGCACCTGTGGCCCTTAACACGGTTAAGGCACGAGGTACTGTAATATTTCCTACGAACGCGTCACATGCTCTATCTGCCTTATGTTGTGAGCGAGGCAATAACTCAGGAAGTTTATTGCAATCACAGTAAAAATATTAACAAGTAAATAAAAGACAAGAATTACGACTATAGTACATGAAGATTTTACAGCTGAATTGGGGTGGAGGTGTTTAAACGTTTATTTGAATTACAGATTGCTCACTGAGTCTGACCCGTAAGTGATAAAACATATAAACATTGTAAAACATCGGGCGTAACCAGTGTTGTATTGATATATTTAATTCATTTACAGGTTACGCTAAATATTGGCGATAAAGTGGAAATTGTGCTGCATAACATCGAGGTTTATAAAAAATGCCATACTGACATGTATAAGTACTGAATCTGATGCATGCACAGTATTTCCCCTTGAGCTATTTTTGGTATCGTGTTCATAAGCTGAATCGTATGTATTATATATGGCTACGCCTCCAGTCCTACCATCTGGACAACCTATGGAATCCTGTTAGGGCCAATTTGCTTCATCGCTCCATCGCCTGGTGAAATACTACACGATGGAGCGATTGGCCCTAACAGGATTCCATAGCAACCAGTAAATCCCTGCTGTAGAATTAAGCTTGGTGGACTATGATTCCACTCCCAGAATTCGAACCACATACAAGACGAATACTTAAGAGTCTGGCGACTTCTGTTTCTTCTTCGTACCAGGAAACAGGTTATGGCGGTGGCGTCAACAATTGTTAAGGTTTTGCTTAAAGTTTTTAATTAGAATATATTTTCTTAAAATCTTAATTGATTTTGTTCATAGTGTGATTGAATCATTATGACACTGCGACAATTCATTCTGCGACACGCTGGCTTGTCCTTTTGACCTTGAGGTCAAGATCAGTCACATACATTTTCCATTAAGGTTTTGATTAAAGATTTTTCCCTCCATTTGGTAATATTTACAATAAACCCAGATGGACCTGTTTCATACTTGTGATGATTCATTATGAAGACAATTCGTTCACTGTTTCATACTTGTGATGATTCATTTTGAAGACAATTCATTCACTGATACGCTAGATTACACTTTTGATCTTGGGTTCATTGTCACTGTAATAGAACAATTTGCGTTAAGGATTTGGTTACAGTTCTTTTTCCATTTGCTAATACTTCCAAACCCCATTGATGAATTTGGTTAATAAATGGCATGATTCATCATGAAGCTAAGACAATTCATTTTCCGGAATGCTACGCTGACCTCTGACCTTGGAGTCAAGGTCACAAACATGGAAATATTGCGTTAAGGTTTTGTTTTAAGTTTGTATATTTTTCTTATATTTTCTCAACCCCTTTATGTATTTTGTTCATACTTTGGATTAATTATCCGTCAAGGATTTGGTTATAATTTTTTATTTTTCTTCTCAATTTGCTTATATTTCTTAGGGCCCTCTTGGATTAAGTCCATACATGGGATGATCATTATGAAGCTAAGATAGTTCATTTTCCGATTCGTTGGCTTGCCTTTTGAATTTGTGATCAAGGTCACAGTCAAATTATTCTGACAGGTAAATGCAAAATTTGAAATTTGAAGCGCTTCTTCACAGGTCATTGGTATTGAAGCATGGACGGATGAAAAAGTTATTCGGGAAAAATATATAAATATCTGGACTGAGATAAAAGCAAAGAAACAGGAGGATTGATCAAAATGTCCCTTAGACATTACTTGCTTTTAAAATTTACAAGACGATGCTTAGTGTCTGCTCACGGTCGTATGAACTTATCTTAACATATTCCTTTTCAGTACAGATTTAGATTTTTATAACGTTTCAAAAGATTTCAGTTGAACATCTAATTTGTAAAGTAGTGTAGGTGTTTGTAATCAAAACCTGTCATCTGGTTACTTTGATTATTGTCTTTCATACATGACAGACTGAAAGTGTCCCAGCCATGGATGCAGCAGAATGTCACTTTTATATATTTAGTGTCTTCATTAAATGATTTATTGGAGGCGAACTGCTTAGTTCTCTTCACAGTTCTTGTGTCACGATTATAAAACCGAACGTTTCCATAATTCTGCAGGCAAATATATTGTAACACGCAAAGGGTATAACAGCATCTAATACCGAGGGAAAAGTGCTTTGTCAACTGCAGGGTTCTTAAACGCTCTAATACCACGAATATTTTTTCTTTAATCAACATACGACCATATATATACTAGATGCTAATTTCACACATGAATGGTTTTGTTTGCTTCATATTCGTGCAATCTATTAAAATCAGATCCTGGGTGAATCAGACTTTAATCAGATTGCGCTTGTATGATTTACGTTTTTCTAGACCGCTCCGGTGGCCTAGTGGTTAGAGCGTCCGTCTCGGATGCGGGAGGTCGCGGGTTCGAACCCCGGCCGGGTCATACAAAAGACTTTTAAAAATGGTACTAACAGCTGCCTCGCTAGGCGCTTAGCATTAAGAGGTTAGTTTTAGGACTGGTCGGCCTGGTGTCAGGATAATGTGACTGGGTAGGACATCATGCCAAATGTCTGCGGCATGATGCCCCAGTGCTAGACATCACTATAAGCTGTCACACTGCAGACATCGTAGCGATATGACTGAAAAATTGTTAAAGCTACGTTCAAAATCTAAATCACACACACACACACACACACACACACACACACATGCGTTTTTCTATGTCGTAAATCGGTATTCCGTACCACGTACTACAATACCAAGATACAAACAGAACTGCTCGTATTTGAAATGACCAAGTCTTTTAACCTGAGGATAACCTGAAAATTCCTTATGTTAAGAAATTAGCCAGGGTTCATTGTACGAACTAATCCATGCTACCATAGTGTCTCGTGAATACTGTACGTCATGACGTCTGCTCAAAGACATTGGCTGATTACTCGATTTGGGAAATATATTCCCAACAGCGACTCCCCGTAATCAACGAAATAATCAATAAAATCTAGCAAATCTATGAATGGAGACAAAAATACAAAGACTACATACTCTAGGTTTGTTTTACTTTGTATCTAAAAAAATTTTCACCAGGATAAAATCTGATGAGTCCCATGTCTGATAGACTTGCATTTGAATTCTTTGACTGAACGGAATCGGGATCCTTAACTAATTTAGGGAAAACAAGAGGAAACGTGATATGTACCTAATATTAATAATTATAATGTTACCAAATAGTGAAATTCAAACGTAAAATTGTATGGTGGTTTTGCTGGTTACGCTAATACAATTACGGTATGCCCGAGATTTTTAATTTTGTAATTTTTGCAAATGGTTCGTTCATAAAGTTTGAGTAATAAACAAAACATATGTCCATCAAATAGGTTACCATTTTCAGACACGTCTGGTCACACGGCCAAAACATATCTCTGGATTTGTTTTCTAAGTTTGCACATGTATGTCTGCAAGTGTATTCATTATTAACCAAAAAGAGTGAGTGTGTGTGTGTGTGTGTGTGTGTGTGTGTGTGTGTGATTTGGATATTAACGTAGCTTTAACAATTTTTCAGTCAAATCACTACGATGTCTGCAGTGAACCAAAAATTGTATGGACTTTTGATGTACATGTGCGTTTGTAATTCTGTGCACTTGTACGAGTAGTCCGAGTTTCCTCTGACTCTTGCCACCCCATTTCTGATATTTGGACATTTATGTTGGGGTGTAGGGTCAGAGTCCATTCCCTATCGAAAAGTTGGAATTCGCCGACACCATTTGGTGTCGGCATAGGGTAGCCGCTTACTAACAAGCCTAGCAAACTTTAATGACCTTTCATCGAGATATACCTGTATGAAATCGATAGGAATATGATTAATTTTCTCAGATATTGCGAGTATAGCATTCGTTATATCTTCAATCCTCTAACAGACTAGCCGAAACTATAGCGTTGGTGAAATTTGACCTGGAACTCGCCATTTGCATTCCGAGTCACATGACTACACAAATATCGCAACCTACATGTCAATGACATCAGAGATCCAATAGTCACGTGATATCAACAATAAACTATTTCGAACGTTGTTGTACATAGAATTCGAAAGTATTAATGAAAAGTCACGTATTACTTGTACATAAATATAATGCACACGTAATTCTCAACATATTTATTCTGAGAACAACGACTAGAAACCTGTCGGTATCACAGCAAGGTGGAGAAAACCAGATTCATCAAATACTAAGCACGTGTCAGCGATGTATTTTGTTGGTATCACGTGACTACCGCGTTGACCTGTGCTCTCCGCTTGTTGAATCTGTTTTTGCTTTTTTTTTTTTTGGTTATTTTTTTTTTTTTCAAGCTACTGCAACATTTACAGATTTCTGGTCGTTGTTTCCAGGTTTCCAGAATAAATATTTTTAGAAGTTTATGTTCTTTCATTGTTCTATAAATTTTACGTGACTTTCATTTATATGTTCGATTTTTTTTCCTACAGCAACATTAGAAATGTTTAATTGTTGATATCACATGACTATTTGAACTCTGAAGTCATTGGCATGTGGGTCGCGAGATTTGTGTAGTCATGTGACTCGGAATGCAAATGGCGAGTTCCAGGTCAAATTTCATCAACGCTATAGTTTCGGCTAGTCTGTTAGCGGATTGAAGATATAACGAATGCTATACTCGCAATATCTGAGAAAATTAATCATATTCCTATCGATTTCATACAGGTATATCTCGATGAAAGGTCGTTAAAGTTTGCTAGGTCGGTTAGTAAGCGGTTACCCTATGCCGACACCAAATGGTGTCGGCGAATTCCAACTTTTCGATAGGGAATGGACTTTGACCCTACACCCCAATATAAATGTCCAAATATCAAAAATGGGGTGGCAAGGGTCAGAGGAAACTCGGACTAATGTACAAGATTCTTAACAGAAAGAAGTAAACAAATGTGTGTGTGTGTGTGTGTGTGTGTGTGTGTGTGTGATTTGGATTTTTAACGTAGCTTTAACAACTTTCCAGTCATATCGCAACGATGTCTGCAGTGTGACAGTTTATAGTGATGTCTAGCACTAAGGGAATCATGCCGCAGACATGTAGCATCATGTCCCACCCAGTCACATTATCCTGACACCAGGCCGACCAGTCCTAACACTAACCTCTTAATGCTGAGCGCCTAGCGAAGCAGCTGCTTGTACCATTTTGTAAGTCTTATGTATGACTCGGCCGGGGTTCGAACCCGCGACCTCCCGCATCCGAGGCGTTAGCCAAGATATCGTGAAATGGTAAACAAAGCGTGAAGCTGCTTTGACTAGAATTACAAACGGAATTGGAATCTAATACTTTCCTGATGTTTCACTCCACAATATCGTGTTTTGCAGAGGGGTAACTTTTTGTTTAAAAAAGCTTTCCCGACATTTATCTTATGTAATCATGTTATTTAAATAAAACTATGAGAATTCTTAAAGTTTCATTTAACATTCAGTGTGTACCAGATGCTGCATCTATCTAGCCCAGTAGGAAACTACGCGCACTGGGTGACTACCCAGTTCCAGAAACCAAAAAGCATTCGGATTGTATGAATCGAATGAATACCAATAACTCCTATTCGGACCACCTCTGTTATATACGGAACACGGTTTGACCGAGAAGTTGCGAATACGTAGAACTATTTTCTTTTTCAATCTTCGGTCAATCCAATTGTAGAAATAGCGGATGTGATCCGAATAGATAACTGTTTGATATTTTTGGCGAAGAAATTTCGAAGGAAGGAAATGTATAATTATTCTGTAAATTACTACCACATCCGAGGCATAATTTTCTCTAGAAGAAACAACAGAGATGGTCCGAATGAGCACATACAAAATTGTTTATCGAGTATTTGAGTCGTATAAAAAAGAAAGAAAAAAAAAAAGAAAAAAAAAAACACGATCAGATTTTCTTTAAATTTTTGTCTACAGAAAGGCAAATTAAGGTAAACCATTCTCCATATCAGTGTAGGTGTGGGAAAATTGGTGTATCAACACTAGGACAGGGCGAATATATAGAATTCCTGCTATGTTTTTAAAAAGTATTTTTGCAACATCACGGTTTGGATTTGAATGGGTGCAGAATAAGTCCGACATAAAATGCGATAATCACCAACTACACTGATAGAGAATTTTATTTTGAAATGCATCAGCTGTACAAAGTTCATACCTGAATGGTGCCAAGTTTTAATTTCAAGCAGAAGATATACAAGCCAGACAGTACCAAATTCTGAAAACTGCGGATCGTAACCTGAACCAATGTTTGACTTCCAATAGAAATGCAAATGAAGCCCCCAGACATTTCTTTACACTTGAGACCAAATGACCATAAAAGGAACAACGGGGTGCCTATCACTGGGGCAGTTTGCCTGGCTCTTTGTTACCTGAGAAAAGAGGTTTCCAAAAAAAGGTGAAATTTGTTGCTGGGGCGGTGTGGACGTTTTTGAGGGTCTTTTATTCTGATTTCAAGATAAAATTGTAACTTAAATTGCATCTGCACAAACTCCAAACTCTTCTGTACATCTTGGTACATTTTTTTGACAGTCTGTGTTTGAAAATAAATTTACGACATTGAATAGTATAAAAATCGAATTTGTTTATTCTTAAAAACATTATAAACAAATGGATAAAGAGAAGACAGCAGTTAACATCTTTGCGTTTGTATGCCTGTGGAATATAGCAGTACAAGTGTCATTCTCGATTACAAATACAAAATGAAGAAAGTGGTTCATACAAATACAAAATGAGGAAAGTGGTTCATACAAATACAACATGAGGAAAGTGTTTCATACAAGCGTATATGGTAGAATGAGGAGTAAAATATTCAATCAGCTCAAAGGTTTCACTCATTGCAATATTTAATTTTAACTAGCACACAAAGTCAAAATAAATTACGTCGGTATATTTTCAAATCTTTTACAAATGCAAGATCCTTCAATAATATTTGTAAATAAATAATAAATAAATAAATAAATAAATAAATAAATAAATATTAAGTGTCGTGTACAAAGCGTATGTGTCAAGTGCCCAGAGATAATTGGTGAGGCAGAGAAGGAGTGGTATGTCCCTGTGCAATTCTCGTCACTGGTTTCTGGCACACACAAAAAACTCCAAACAGTTGACAAGAAAAAAATTACCCGCCTTACAACAATCAATGGGCATATTCGGGTAACTAGGAGAAACGAAACCAGTTTTAGGCATATAACTTTGTTTTTACTCTTTCACCAGTTCTAACAAAGACGCCATCTTGAATAATAATCAAAACTCAGAAGATTTGTTCATGAAATTAGTTATAACTTTTCTTAAGTAAAATAAATCTACTATATATTTATGAAATTATTATACTACCGTCAACATGATGGATTTCCACTGCATTACGTAATCAAAACGACGTCTTTTGCGTAAATAACGTGAGTTACTGATTGCAGTTTGTTGACGTGATTATTGAGACATGATTTAATTATTCAAGTTCTTATACTGTGGCAACATGTCAGACAGACAACACAGATATACCAATATGTCATCACGTTCACATGATCACTGCAATCGGTAATTCATCTTGTTGACGTAAAAGACGTCGTCTTGATCATATATACTATAGAAATATCTCGTTACGACGATGGCAGTGTAATAACTTCTATTACAGAAATATCTCGTCACGACGATGGCAATGTATTACTTCTATTATAGAAAATATCTCGTCATGAGGATGACATTGTAATACTTCTATTATAGAAATATCTCGTCACGACTATGGCAGTGTAATACTTCTATTATAGAAATATCTCGCCACGACGATGGCAATGTATTACTTCTATTATAGAAAATATCTCGCCACGACTATGGCAGTGTATTATTTCAAAACTATTACATTCTCTACATTTAGTAAATAACAGCTCAAGTAATTCTCCATCATTTCACGACATCGGACTATAAGAAGATCAGGGATATCTTACTATAAGAAGGTTAGTTACATCTTACTATAAGAAGGTCAGGGACATCGGACTATAAGGTCAGGGACATCGGACTATAAGAAGGTCAGGGACATCGGACTATAAGATCAGGCGTGAACCGGTTTAACACTTCAGTAGATACTTGTTCCAGTTGCGTCACTAGGGTTGGTGTCACCCAGTGCGGTAACTCATGGTGTCACCCCCATGGACCCCCTTCCTGTACAAAACTTCAACACTTTTATAGACAGTCATGTGCGGTAACTCATGGTGTCACCCCCATGGACCCCCTTCTGCACAAAAATTCAAAACTTTTATAGACAGTCATTTTGGTGTCACCCCCTCTGATGGTGTCACTCGGTGCGGTCCGCACCCCCCTCCCCCCCCCAGTGATGCCACTTAATTGTTCTAATGTATTGGTCAATATTAAGAAAGTGAAAATGTATTGTTGTTGAATTGTTTCTCCATCTGTGCATCTCACCGCATGTCTTTTAATATTCAGTAGGCTGAATCCCTTTGATTTTGTCGTAAGTCGTAAAGCTTGATTTTGTCGTAAGTCGTAAAGCTTGATTTTGTTCGTAAGTCGTAAAGCTTGCTTTTGTCGTAAGTCGTAAAGCTTGATTTTGTTCATATTTAAAAAAAGAAACAACTTTTCGAGACGGTTGGAAAGGATGTTTTATCACTGATAAAGTTTCATGACGTACAATGTGTGCAGCCGGCATGGGTCATACTACGTCTTGTTAATGCGCATGCTCCGTCTGGATTGTTGCCAGTTTTTCTTTCGTTCGAGAAACAAATTTACACACCCTTTATTTCCGGTTTAATTAGTTTAGAAATCTTTTCAGACGTTCAGTACATCGTAAATAAATGTTTGCCTGTCACAAATATGCGTTCAAGTGTTCATTTATTATTCATATGCTCTTTAGGCATTTGAGGATATATTTGACTAGCTAACAACACATTTCCTTCCAAGACCAATCATCAACATAGGACACATTTGATCATGTTTGGAGGAGTACTTGCAATCAATATTTACAATAATTAAACTATCTGACGGGTTTGTCCGGCTTTCACGACATAAAGCAATCAGATAAATAGCAGAGTGGTTTCCTACATATTTTTCAGTGGCAGTTTTTAAAACCGTTTCGGCAGAAGAATGACTTATTACAAGTCTGTTCCGGGGCCCCGAGTGGCCGAGTGGTCTAAAGCGCTCACCGTTACGGATCACTGCCATCTCACCTCTGTGTGCGTGAGTTCGAGTCTCAGGCTCGGCTAACGTGGACATGTGAGAAAGCCTGCCAGTAGCTTCTCGTGGGTCGGTGGTTCTTCCCGGGGTTTTCCAGGGTTCTTCCTCCACCAATTATACTGGCCGCCATGTATAGCCTATCTTGTGCTGAAAAATGGCGTTAAACCCTACAAGAAGAAGAAGAAGAAGAAGAAGTCTGTTCCGTGTGCTACAACCATCTGCCTGATACTCGTACATGCCATAATCCTCGCTCAACAGACGGGGATTAAATTGATGGTACATCATGGCAGTCAAGATTGCGTCATTTTGTTACATCTCAAGTCCCATATTGGGATACATGGGCGCCCGCAGCATGGGTCAAGGGGGGTCACGTGACCCCCCAAATCATACTGCAAATATATACACACACACACACACACACACACACACACACACATATATAAATTCCGACAAGTTTAATCATGCAAATGAAGCTGAAATTATGTCACAAGATTCTGTTCTAAACGCTTAATAAATATTAGCTTTAGTTTCAGACTGCTTCTTATACTAACTCTCCCGGCCGTGACTGACTGACCCCCCTGAAAAATCATGCCCCCCTCCCCGCACAAAGTCCTGACCCCCCCCCTGCAAAAAATCCTGCGGGCGCCCATGTTGGGATATGCAAGTATAAACAAGTGTAACAATTGAGCAAGGAACCCATGTTGGGATATGCAAGTATAAACAAGTGTAACAATTGAGCAAGGAACGACAAATTAGCAGATAAATGGAAAACTATAAAATACATTTACAAGGGACGGAGATATAGCGGTAGACAATTACAGAATTTGGCGTAAGTATATATTTGTTATCACAATTCACGATGTTATAACATTTTACAACATCGGGTCTGTCGTAATGTTCATGGTATAGGAATCTTGTCCTCTTTGAACAAACAATCGAACTCATCATCAAAACCCATTTCCATAACATAGATCATAAATACGGTCACTTCAAACAACGTTTCAGCTATAAGAGGAATTTTAAAATACAAACATTAGAAATAACAGCATGGTCCTGTAAATACTGGTGTTAGAAAGTTATGGTACTCTCCATAACAAAGTTAAGATATTCTTCATACCAATGTTAAAGTACTCTTCATGACAATGTTAATGTACTCATCATAACAAAGTTAATGTACTCTTCATAACAACGATAAGGCACTCTTCATAACATGTTAAGGTACTCTTCACAGCAGTATTAAGTACTCTTCATAGTAACGTTAAGATACTCTTCACAGCAATGTTAAGTACTCTTCATAGTAACGTTAAGATACTCTTCAAAACAACGTTAAGGTACTCTTCATAACAATGTTAAAGTACTTTTCGTAACGGCAAGGTATTCTTCATAACAATGTTAAGGTACTCTTCATAAATATCTTGTGATACCCTTTATGATAATATTAAAGTACTCTTCATAACAATGTTAAAGTAATCTTCATACCAACGTTAAGGTATTCCTCTTAACAGCGTTAATGTACCCTTCATAACAATGTTAATGTACTCTTCATAACAATGTTAATGTACTCTTCATAACATTAAGGAAATCTTCATAACAAATTTAATGTATTCTTCATAACAACGTTAATGAACCCTTTATAACAATATTTACGGTAATCTACATAACAATGTTAACGTACACTTCATTACAATGTTAAGTTACTCTTCATAACAACGTTAAGGTACTCATCACAACAGTGTTAATGTACTCTTCATAACGTTAAGGAAATCTTCATAACAACGCTAATGTACTCTTCATAACAACGCTAAGGTATTCTTTATAGCATTGTTGAGGTAAATTCATAAAATCGTTAAGGTACTCTTCATAACAACGTTATGGTACTCTTCATAACAACGATAAGGTACTCTTCATAGCATTAAGGATGTCCACTTCATAACATTAAGGAAATCTCATAACAACGTTAAAGTACTCTCCATAACAACTGAAAGGTAATCTTCATAACAATATTAATGTACTCGTAATGACAACGTTAAGCTACTCTTCATAACAACGTTAAGGACTCTTCATAACAACGTTAAGCTACTCTTCATAACAACGTTAAGGACTCTTCATAACAACGTTAAGGACTCTTCATAACAACGTTAAGGACTCTTCATAACAACGTTAAGGACTCTTCATAACAACGATAAGGACTCTTCATAACAATGTGCATATTTTGACGCTGTATAATTTATACACCTATGGAAACGGAAAACCTCAAAGCTCAATCTTTGTTTTGAATGCATCAGTCAGTTTTTCCTTTACATATCTTGACAGAGCACTAGACTGACATATATTCTGTGAGACGTCCAAAAACTTTGATAAACTACATTCATTTAGAATTTGCAATATAACTGCAAGCCACGCTTAGTATTTGTATTACGATATAAAATTGGTATATTATATTATTAAAAGAACAACACGGGAAATGTTATTACTTTTGCTACATATACATGTACTTTTTGTCTTCGCAAAAATTAGACATTCTTGCTTTAATACACAAGCTTACAGATATTCGACCCAAGTTCACCGTAAGAGTGCATATTTTTAGGACCTCAAAGTTCAATGAAATGCAATAAAATAAAACAATCGAACCTGACAAAAGAAACTGAATATCGATAATCAAGGTACTGGGAGTACTAAACAAAACTGAGGCAGTTGGAAAAGTGTCACACATAGTGAAAACAGTATAGAATCATAATTTCAGGAAGAGTATTAATAAACGGATTTTGAAGATTGTTGTCATGACAGCCCTGGACGATGTCATGTCGACTTCATTTTCATGTAGAACCATTTCCATTATCCTAAGAAGTCTTTTCGGGAAAACACGGTATCAGTATGACCATCATCCTCGCAAGCCAAGGTTCCGATATGTTAATCTTATATACATCTTGGCGGATCGAGCAGATTTTTCTGTGCTTCGGGTTTGTGAATTTCATTGGATGCAAGCCACCGCATCCAATCAAAATTAAGTTGTTCAAATTTGAACATTGTTCCTACATGATCTAGACAAGCGGAGCTCACAACTTGAATAGACTCATAAATAAGCACGTTTCCACTGCTGGTTCGTGTTTATACAAATACCTTTCACTCAAATACACCTGTAATGCCTTCTCTCTGGTACGTAGTCATACTTTCGATGTTAAACTTATAAAGCATCCTTTTGAAGTTAATTGACTCCACCATTTTCGGCAGATGTACAAAGCACCTCTGTTACACGCTATTGGTTTGTTAGCATTGCATACTAAGGGAGGCAACTCATGAACTCCAATAGATGTCGCTAGGGCAAAGCACTAAAATATCTGCTGGATCCGCTAAGTAGTCGATAGGGTTAACATATTGGAACCTTTGCTAGCGAAGATGAATGACCATCTATTCGGGAGGACTAACCGAGTTTTAAGATGGTCGCCATTGCAGCGATGGTGAAGGTCAGATCCACGCCATGTTCATGCAGAACTTACAAAATATCACTGTCAATCTTTAAACAAAAACCTAATATCAAAGCAATCAACTGAGCATGAAGAATATAAAAAAATATATGCTTTTCGTAAAGGATCATCTGGATGTCAGAAGAAGTCATTTAGGGACAAAATCGTGTCAGTATGATTATTCATTCAGGAGAAGTAGATTTTAATGATAACCTACCGTCTTGTCGACGATGTGGGAGGTCAGATAAACACCATCTTCATTTTTGGAAAGTCATACAAACTATTTTAATTAATTAAAGCTCCGTTTTGGTAAGACCGTTTGTTTACAGAGAGGAGGGATGACAAGATATTCTAGATGGCTACCATGGTGACTATGCTGAAAATCAAACTGTCGCTATTTTCATCAAAGACAAAAGTGTAAAACCAATCAATTCGGAATATTTTCAAGATGGTCACCAAGGCAACTTCTGACTGAAACGCATGATGATACTTAGTCTTGAAGGCCTGAATCGAAAAAGAGATTGCGTCCTAGGTTTCTAAAGCAAATTAAAATAGCCTTTCTGACTTCTTCAACAAGGTATGACACAGGTCTTGTCAAGGCAGCAGTAGGAAAGAAAACACCAAGGTCTATTTATGTTGGTACTAACAGAGCAGATTGATTGATTGATTGAGGACTCTATTCAAACTCGTATGTGCGTCGCGATTCCGGAAGGGATGGTTGTAGTTATGGTGTTTTCAAAAGAAGTGCAATATTTGTTTTATTTCACTTTAGACCGCTGGGTCCTCAAATACTTAAAGAAATCAAGCACATACTGTATTACAAAAGAAGGAAGGAAGGAAGGTACCGTAGAGTATAGAGCTATAAAGATAGGCTGTTCGTCTTGAAGTTTCTACGAAAAGCGGCATGGAGTGCACGTCTTGATAAATGATTGAATAATCTGGACTTCGAGCTACGAATGTCACTCAATCCGACTGTGAAATTGTAGCAATTCAGATTTGTTTTTAAAACAAGTTTTGACAGAAAAAGGTAGCGCACGCGAAAGTTTGTTTTTCTATATAATAAGGGACAAATTACTGGCCGAGGAGGTAAATGCAAGTCACCCTGCACAGGTTGACCATAGAAACTTCACCAAAAAAATATTTAAAAAATCCACAAATTTTATTCAAATCCTAACTCTCTAGTTTTTCAGAAGTACTTAATATAAGTCAAAAAAAGGAAATAAGAATTTTTATTTATTTTAAAACCAAAAGCAAAAACTAGTGTTGTAACCATGCATTATTGTTCTTTAAATTTTGAGAAAATATAGATATGATTACCGTGCAAATCACCTCTTCGTACTCCTGGATAGTTTTAATTTATCCGGAGGACAAATTCTGGATTGCTGCAAAAATGCTTTATGTAGGCGTGAAAATATATAACTGTCTGTAATACAGACCCGGACTGTGATCAGTCTGTCGGAAACCACTGTTTTCATCCTAAATAACAGAGGTGTGCGATACTACCGGTATACCACTTTACCGCGGTAACTTCTTTTCTCCGGTTGTATTTGCAGCTGTACTTTTCCAACGTACCGGTACGTCCGTAGTTTCCGTCAGTAAGCAATGTAAGGAATTGTCGAGTAATTTTGTTACGAATGTCATCATTCGGAAAAATCCTCAGCCTTTTCCGTTAGAAGGAAACCTCGGAGGTAATTTGTCGCTGTTTATATTTATAATTCTATTTATGATCCATTAATCACAAGTTTGAAACGTGGCACGTATGGCAACTTGGTGATAAAATGGGACGTTGTGAAAGATATTCGAGCCAAGTGGCAACTTTTGGAAAACTTTCTGATTTAGAAAAAGGAAGTCATATTTTAGTAATTTTCTAGCGTATTTTAATGTGTTAATGCATTCCTTGTATGACAGCCAATCATCAATATTTTATGGAGAGCACTTGTTGTCTGTTTGCATTTTACGCAGTTTCTAAAATCCACAAAATATTTACTCGTTTGTTGAGTACGTGCGTTTTATCTCCACTGGATGTTACTGGCTCTCTCTGATAAATACCTTGCCCGGGTGTTGGCGTTCCACTCAAAGTTTCCCTGTTTATTATATCAATACTGTAGCTAGTAAATTGTAGGACCGCTTCGGATGCGGGAGATCGCGGGTTCGAACCCCGGCCGATTCATACCAAAGACTTATAAAAATGTAACTAACAGGTTAGTGTTAGGACTGGTTGGTCTGGTGTCATGAGAATGTGACTGGATGGGACATCATGCTACATGTCTGCGGCATGATGCTCCACTGCTAGACATCATTATAAACTGCCACACTGCAGACATCGTAGCGATATGACTGAAATATTGTTAAAGCTACGTTAAAAATCCAACTCACACACACACAGTAAATTGTAGGCTTCCGTGTCAACACTTCCTGTTTTTATTATCAAGCTGTCTAATGTCAACACCTTTTACAGGGTGTCAACTATAATGTAAACTTAATCATCCCAAATAAGTTACAATTTTTTTTATTACAATGTATACAACTATTAAATACATAGATCAAATTCATCTTCTATCATGTGATTTCGAAGGAAAGGTCTCCGATTTTCTTTTGAGTTGAGAACTTTTTTCTTTTATCCCAAAAAATCGTTTTCAAATAATGTAACAGATATTAATAGGTTGTTATTTGGCTATAAATCATCGCAAGATATTTTCCACCTACTGACAGACTAAATTGTTGGTCCTTACTGTACTTGCGTCATACTGTAATACACATCGCGGTATGTTCAGAAATACCGCGGTATACCGTGTTACAAAATTTTCGTTGTACCCAGCTCTACTAAATAAACACGCTCCCATAAAAATCAAAAGAGTCATCGATCAAAACACCCAGATTGGTATACTAAGTAAATCACTGAGGAACAACGTAAACGAAACCACATTCATAATCTAAAGAGTGTACTCATTATAGTTTGTGGCGGAACAAAGTCAAATCCCTCATCGTAAATGCTTCTTTCTTTAAAAAGAAAACAAAGCTATCGCCTCAGCCTCAACGAAACCAGTACTTCCATGTCCATGTGAAATTATAGTTATTGACAATAGTTATACTGCTCAACACGATGTTGCATACCAAATGAGCCTCTTCGTAACTAATATTTTTCAAACACTTGACAGGTCTTATTTTACAGCGCTGAATATAGACAAACTTACTGCCTTTGTGAATGAAAGTGTACCCGATCAAGTTATTTTCAAAATCGCCGTAATTACATTAAATTGTAATATTGATATTATAAATAAAATAGACATTAACAAATCAGCGGGTCTAGATGGAATTCACCCCAAACCTGCGAAAATGTCGTTCTATCAATCTCTGTGTCTTTGAAAAAAGCAATTAACTGTAGTACCACTTCCTGTAAATTTCCAGAGCCATTAATATTAGCAAAGTATTCTATATTCATAAAGGAAATGAAAAGAATGAGTCATCCAACTACCTACCCATGCCTGTTCTATGTGTACTTTCAAAACTTACTGAAAAGCATGTCAGCAAGCATCTTTTCGGATATCTTAACAAGGTCCAACTTCTCCATTAATCGAAATCAACTTTACGACAAAAACGTTCGTGTCAAACTGCACTGACGAAGCTTATAGACTAGTGACTACTGGCGAACTCAATGGAGCAATATTAATTGATTTTAAAAAAGTACTCCGTTTGGTTTACCATTCAGTGTTTAAAGCACTCCGTTTGGTTTGCCATTCAGTGTTTAAAGCACTCCGTTTGGATTGCCATTCAGTGTTTAAAGCACTTCGTTTGGTTTGCCATTCAGTGTTTAGTTGTTTGTCTGTTAGTTTTACATTTTTTTATTTCATTACATGTTATTGTTTTCTATACTTGACCTTGTCCAAAATTGAGTTCATTTCTGCTTGACCTGATTAACTTTTTTTATTTGTTTATTTCGTTTATGTAAACAACTAATAATAGCGTTATTATTCTCTAAGTGTATGAGCTAATTAACCGAATTATTATTCAGGTAAACATGTTGATTTGGGTCAGGGTTTTGGAAAATCCAAAATGAATTTTATTGGCTGTTGTGTTATAAGTAAACAAGGCTCATTAGATCATTCTAGAATGTTATTTTCCATTAGGTAACGGTTGTTTTAGAAAATGCTAACTTTGTGACCTGAGGTCAAACAGAGAATTATATTATTTTGTGATTGTGAGGATTTTACCAGTTGTCCTTTAACATCTAGCACTTTAAGTTTTATTATGTTGTGACCAGTTTGGGCTGAATTTTATTTCTTCAAATTAATTCAAGTGATTATTTTCTCTGGAAATACAAAAGTGCTCTGACAAAATTCTTGGATAAAGACATTCATTGGAATTTATACTGAATTCAAACCTGGAATAATATTTCTGTGATTCAACAAGAGACTGTTGACACATCAGTACTTCGCAGGCCATAGCATACACGTTATCGCTTTAAATTTTGGATCTCTTTGGGACCTGAACTGAGTTCTTTCAGGACTTTTTATTACTAGGACTTGTGTCTTTAATTCATGAATTATTTTTGGATTTAATTCGCAATACCGTAAGTTTTTTTCCCTCATTTTTCACTTTGTATTCCAGGGAAATAAATTATTTGTTAAATTTTACAAAGCTTGTTGTCTTCACTCTTTCCTGTTACTTATTTTAAGAGCATAGACTCGTAACATTTTAAAGGAATCATAACATAAATCCCTAAACGATCTATTTATAGATTATATCTCTAACCTAATTGAACTAAGATGATCAAATACAGAGAGTAATATTCATCAACAACTAACAACAAACTCCAGATTCCATGGTCGAAAAACTAACCATTTCAATCGCTTTCACTGTATCAATACCTACCTTTTGGAATTCCTTACCCCCGAGGATACGTAATTCAAATTCCCTTGCTTCGCTTAATATATCATTAAAGAAATTCTTTTTTTGACCAGCTGGAATGACGTATTAAAGCCTCTGAATAGAAAACATTATGTCCATAAATAATATATGTATAAATAATATATGTATTTGTTTTGCTTTATATATACCTTTTACAAAACTGAGGACCACATGGCAGAAGTCTTCAAGATCAAATGTGTTATCTTCGTTAAATGATGATGATGATGATGATGATGATGATGATGATGATGATGATGATTGTTGTTGTTGTTGTTGTTATTATTATTATTATTATTATTATTATTATTATTATTATTATTATTATTCATTAAAATCTGTTTTCAGAGCTTATCAGATCTTTAACATAAATTAGATGGTGAGAAGGTTCTACAGATGCAAAATAATTTTAATTACTAGTTTGGTTTAGGAATCCAAATTATGTAAGCATTGGCTTATTCCTCAGTAGTTTCTTGTTAAGTACGTGTATTTTAAAAAATGCCCACACACCCCCTCATATAGTTGAAGTTCGTCATTGAGCCTTAGAACCGAAACTGCAAGCCATCTGGATTGTTAGTACGATATCATCAAATCAGAATTATTTATTTAGTCCACAAAATCTAAAATTTATTTTCTGGATCTATTCAGTTCGATTTCATAATGATTTATATCAGTTTTTAAAATCAACAACTAATTGTCAGAATTGTGGGCTTTTAGGAGCAACGAGGACGACGAATCTAGCCTGTGATCATATAAAATAGCAAGTGCCCTGTACAACTAGCTCTTTGCACAGGCTATCTGTGCTCGACATTACTTTAAATAGTTCTCCTTCAAACAATTATACTGTTAGCATGCTGCACGACCTAACGTTTACATCCTTAACCCGTGCCGATCAGGGAGCAATTATTTATTGTTTTATATATATCTAATGGACAAAGATTCCACCAGGGCTTCATTTGACTGAGAAAATCAATAACGCAACAATCCAGTTCTAGAGAAACTGTTTCCACTGCATCGATCGCCATTATTAAGGTGGACGTTTTATGTTCCAGAAAGAATTTTTCGTATATCCGCTGGACATGTAGTCCAACAATCTTAGTCTCAGTATGTCAGAAAAAATATGGCTATGTACGATCTCGTCACTCAGGGTTTGTTGTTTTAATGATATTACTGTGGAGCTGAACGTGATTTAAAAGCAAAGATCGGATTCATTCCCTAATGATTATTGGTTTTCACTGTGTCTTTGTGCGGTAAATGATGTAAAGACAGGAAGAAGATAACAAGGGACATAGGAACAGCGGCAAGCAAGCTGTCCGATTCCCAAACAAAAATCAATATGCAAAACGCGTATTCCATTCACATAAACACCATAATACGCATATCTCCCTTTTTCAGTCACGACTTTTATGTGTATATAAGTTTGTGTGTATGTATATATGCATGCATCTCAACAAAAATACACACACGCTATAGTTATATATGTATGTATGTATGTATGTATGTATGTATGTATGTATGTATGAGAGAAAGCATATATTATATTAATTCTAAACGGTTAGAATTTGCAAACTTTACTATTTCTACAATGATAGAAAATTTCTTTCAGGGGACTATTAACATTTCCAGTGATTCTTGGGGAGGATAGATGTTGAGTCTATTTCATCTCCAGCGACTAATGATAGGTTAAAAAATGTCCACCTTGGACGTTTTACGTTCTGGAGTTTTATATTGGAAAATCACAAGATAGCAAGGCTCAACGTCAAAAACAACCCAGCGGCTACTCTCAGTCAATTTCGCTTTTGATGGCAAACATGCTCAGATTCACATCAGCGCTGTATCGGGTAGAATAACATCCCTAAATATTAATGAGACATTTCGTGTAATATTAAGTTTACGTTCTAAATGACAAGGTAAAATCAACAAGCGCACGTGGCGTTGGTGAACGTAACATTTTAACAGCAATATGTCCATATATTGGCTCGTCCAGCCGAGCTTGTAACGACAGAGTAAAATAAAACAGTGGTGAATACTTTGTCGTCTATGTAAATAATTAACAACTTCAAGCGGTAGTGCAAGCCCATCCAAGTCAGACTATAAAATATGTCGAGGCGTTACCACATATGCAAACCAGTGAGTTCCAGGTTCTGTGGTAAAATCTAGGTTGACGATGGCGGTTTCCCTTGTGTGTGGAATCATCCAGGCAAGTTCATTCCACATAAAGACACATCATAAATGTTTGAATGATTTTGCCATAGCGTGTAAATCAAGATTAGTTAAAGGTAAGGACTTCTGCGAGTGGTTTCGAGGAGTCGAAGACCTTTTCTTTTCTTATCATTTACCGACAGCCTTTATCAAAGCCACCCATGACGTGGTTCCGACTGCCCCCGAACGCAGCCGCTTTTGCAACTGCTGAAGCTGTTGCAGCGAACAATTCTAAAATAGCTGCAAGGAATGGAAATATTCCAGGGATATTTTGTATTTGTGATACCTCTGACTTTGACATCTTTAATGTCACCGAGGTATTCTTTTGCTCTGCCACATTAAGCTTATCAAGTTATATTTGGATCAACCACACAGGGACATTTACAGTTAACTTTGTCGGAGAAAGCCTCAGCGTGAGCCCTCAATCATTTGGTATTGCTCTCCTTATTTTCACAAGCTGCTTTCGGCTACTACCAACCTTAGCTTTGTGATAAGACATTATTTTAGATAAATTGTGTTCACGTAAAACAACTTGAACAAGTACGGGTTTTCCACAGGTGCGTCAATGAACCTCGTTGGACACATTGCGCCTTCCAACAACAACATCTTATCACAAAGAATTACAGCAATGCATCTGTAACCGATAGGGATGGGGGAATGGTTACGGGATTGGCAGCGGGGACCCGAGTTACACGTGCATACAAATGCATGTCGACCACATACTGTCTGCACAGGTCCAGGTGTTCCACCGAAAAGTAATAAATTGGGTACAGCTTGGTGAAGTGTTTTTGGGAAATCTAAAGACCTGTTTCAACGTTTTTGTCTCGGCCCACAAACGACAACTGGTGTGTGATATGCACGTGCAGCATTATTATTTTCAATCTCAAGCACAATTTCTCCGGAGAGTTCCAAATGGTCCTTTAACAGAAAGGAAACAAAAGACTCCCCTAACCAGTCAAATCCTATTTTATTAGAGAGATCTATCTCTTGAAATGCCATAAAGTTGTGTCTTAGTACACTGACAGTTTGTTGATAGCCAATTGCCATGAAAACTGCTGAACGCTGTTTTCTGTAGAGTCTGTGATAAGTGTGTGAAATGACTGCGGTGATGTGCCAGAACTCATAAGAGACAAAAAACGTGTCGCTGGGGCTATTGAAGAGTTTATAACAAGTCTCGTCTCGTCGGCATCCGTCCGTCTTCGGAAGACGATGGTGTTGCTTCCGGTTAGGTGTCCTATCTGCACTTTCGCGAGTGGCTGAAGAGTCCGACACTAGAGTGACAGTCTCTGTTGCATTTGCTACAGGTGAACGTTGATGCTTGTTGAGACTATTGTTATTTCGCCTTCCTCCTGGCTCTCTTTGTAGCGAGGTTTGTTTCTCGCTTCCTCGGCTTTCTGAACGCCCTGTCTGACAGCAAGGCACCAGGCGGAGCGGTCGTCAGCACAGCTCTCCCAGTGGTTGAGGTTGATATTGGCCGTCTTCAACTCCTTCTTGCAGACATCTTTGTAAGGCAGACGTGGCCGTCCAGTCAGTCGTGCGCCTTCTGCTAGCTCGCCGTATAGCAGGTCCTTGGGAATGCTTCCTGGGTCCATTCTCTTGACGTGGCCGATGGAAGTCCAACTGCTTGTGGCAGCGTAGTCTATCTCGAATAGATTGAACCGCTTACAATTCCAGGACGTTTGATGCTATCAACGATTTGCATTGCAACCTGCTTAACGATCGATGTAGCCCGCGATGACAAGTCTGCATGCATGTTCGCGTATGAAAATTGTATAGTCTTTGCCAGTCATTAATAAAGTCCTCCGGCGATTCTTTTCATTGATTGATTCAATGTCATCATTGTTTACGAGAAGTTCAACAACTTGTCATGTATCTTCATGACTGTCATCTACCGAGAACACAAAGACTTTTTCACGGGACGACCACAGAAGACAATGATCGGATATCAGGTCAACTGCATTACACGTTCAACGACGCTAGTGTTGGTACGTGTGATTTCTGTAGAGAAAGGAAAAAAAATTATTCGTTGATGAGATTATAATCACCGTGTTGACGCTCTGGGTTGTATATACAACGATACGTTGTAAAGTGTTTTAAAACTCACCATCGAAAGTCTTGACTGAGTTGGTAGATTAGGAAACGAAACCTCCCCGAGTCCATAACATAATCAGTGAGCATCAGCTGACAAATCGATTCTGCCTCTTTGATAACTTCTGGTTCGTTGTTGACCGCACGAACTGACTCCATTATTGCTCCTAACAGATCCATGAGTTCACATTTATGTTACCAGTGCACATACACAAATTGGTACCATTTGTTTCTACTCCGTCGACGGGGGACTCTTTCTTCTCAAGACCGCTTCCTACAGGCTGTTGATGGGGTCCGGGCGAACGTTCGCATCTAGGTATCTATGTCACGTTTGCTAAGCCCCAGCTGTAGGGTCGTGTATAAACTAGAATATTACTGCGGCCATGTGTTTGATGTCTAAACATTGGCGCGGGTTAGTGTTAATCTCTTACGCAAGGTTACCGTGACCCGCCAGCCAGCACCCGGAATCTTGAATCGTGCCAACTGCACAAAGGCTTGCCGTATCATACCTACATGTTAAAGGTTTGTTCAGAGATCAAAAGAACGTCCGCGAGGTGAACGGGGTGTGTTCTCATCCGTCCCCACGTGGACAGACAGCGAGAAGGACATTGTCCGCTAAGTTTGATTGGATCGGGTCACAGCGACATCCAATCGGAATTGAGATAGAGGGTGTGATTACAATTTAGATCCGAAGTATAACTTCAAACTCGTAAAGGAAAATTTAGTTTCTCCTGAGAAGATTTCTGAGCAAATAGGGTTACTCCAGGAGAGTCATTCGTAATTTGGCGGTAAAACTTAGAAACAGATTCTAAGGAAAGACAACGCTTCGAAAAGGTCAGTAAGTTATTTACTAGTTTTTTGCAGAATATTACGGGATCATAATTGTAATTATTTGCAGTATGTATACTTAATTACTAGCATCGTTTCGTATGTAGAATTACCTTTGTAGTGTTTCATTTTCGTGCGTTTTTGAGAAATGGGCTTGAGTTTTAAGTACAGAATTATGTAGATTGTTAGCTTGTGGTCAGAATTACTTTTTAATTCGCTGTTAGGTTACTTCGTAGTAAACCAGTGCATTTATTAATGCGTTAGTTAGAATGTACGCTTGCTTGAATTGCGAGTTTGGAAAATGGTTGAGGTATGTAAGACTAGTTATTTTGGACGTATGCATTTCGCACAGCATGGATATTTGAATATTTGTTTACTTTGTATGAGTGTAAGGTAAAGAAATGCGTCTGATTATTGTGATATTGTTTCGTATAATGGGATTAGGAATATGTACTGATGTGATGCAATTAATTGATGTATGTATAAGAAGTAATTGATACCGTGCTGTATTATGACGTTGTTTCACTATACAAGAACGTATGAGTATCTCGAAGCGAAGAAATTTAATAGCCGTTATCTGATGATAGGCTTTGTGCAGTGTGAGATGAGAGGGCTAAGGAAAAATATTGTACCATGCTTGTGTTTTCACAAGAAACGATTTTGGGGACAGAACTTACTGTTCAGTTGAGTCCCGAGTCTCCAAGAGGGGAGACGGAAGTGAGACTAGCCGAAGAGTCGGAGTCGACAAAAGTCTAGTCGGTAGAGAGAAGGTGGCTAGAAGGTGGTGGAGGAGGAAAAGGAGTCTAGAAGAGAAGTGGAAGAGGAGGAGAAGGAGTATAGAGAAGTCGAGGAGGAGGAGATGTATACAGAAGTCGAGGAGGAGAAGAAGGAATTTGGAGGAAGTCGGGGAGAAAGAGGAGAAATTGGAGTGAAGAATACACAGATGAGTAGAATAGAAGGACAGGTGGAAATCGATCTCACACTGCTATCAAGTGATGCAATAGGCTATTAAAGGGTCGAGCGGAAGGAGTGTAATTGGGAATTTGAAGCATTTGATTATTGAATTGTTATTAAATTGTTATTCATTGAATTTCAACCTTTTTGTATATTTGATCATTTAACCGTCGGCATTGCTGACCGGGGACTCAGAGCTGCACATTTATCTTTCATTAATTTAACTTCCAACTAAAATCGAACCTGGGTGGGAGTTCTATAATAGTTTAATTAAAACATTGGAAGCGCCCCACCCTCCAATCCAACCATACCAACCAATTCTTCACAATCTATTTGTTCCACAATTTCCTGCCGTCTAAATGTTCCCCGGTCATAAATTCATTACATGTATTTCGAAGAAGAATCCAAATTGCATCCATGGCTTTTGGTTTCCCATTAAACGCTTTAAATACCAGTTAAGGCCATTTACGGTCTCTATATGTATCATAAACCTTCGGTAGTATTTGGAAAAGGAATTGTAAATGGCCGCACACGTTGCAGTTTAAAGGGTCCAACGACGATATTTTCTATAAAATATCGAGGCGCTGTTTCCATCATTGATTGACACTTGGGTGGTTCTATTGTTGGAAGATTCTTAGTTGTGTCTGTAACTCTTTCGTCGAGTAGCTAAGTCTCTTTTGGGACCACACCAACTTCCTCAAGCATTTCCTCCAAATGGGCTGCAGAGCATTCCAATATCCTTGATTCTTTTAGCTATATTACGAACTGAAGACGGTTCGTCTTTTGTTCCCGTCAGCGCTGCCCCCTGTTCCACGGTTTCTCTCAACACATTATGCGGTTGCGTAGTCTTGGCTGCAATCGCCCTGTTCGTCCTCCCAGGGCACAATCACATACAAACGATCCCACGTTAACCATCTCATGCTCAGATTCAACAAGTGTTGGGTTTTCAAGGATCCAGCCGGCCAAACGATTAACGTGCGAACTAAGTTTGGAAATAAGTCATCGTACTTGTGGGGAGGTAACGTGTTGCCTCAGTGGTTAACATGCCGGTCTGATGACCAAAAGATGCTGGTTCCAAGACTGGTGTGTCCTTGTGCAGGACACTTTACTCCAATTGCATCGACACTAAGTAACCTACTTGTGTTGCTGTGCACAAAACTAAGCAACCGTGCTTGCGTGGTCTCGGTTTTGTCAGTGCAGTGAATTCGAAGATGGTGACATAATCTTTACTCTATCACGATGTCTTGTTGAATATCAATTGTTATATAATACATTCATGTCTTCATATTGTGTGCGATGCCGCATGAAAACACGTAGTGCAATCCAACACGAGTTAAAATACGCAATAGTCGAGTTCGATCGCTTGAACTTGAGTTCTGTGTGGAGCAAAGAAGTTAATTTTTGTGAGAAGCAGACCTTCCAGGTCTAAACAGAAAGTTGGCGTGTGATGTCGCTGTTGCATCAACAGAGCACCATGTTCTAACAATTAATCAAAGCTTATACAGCATCAAACGATATCCGTGTGCCTCAACGTGCTGATATAGATCTCATCCATGACCTAAATTAATCCTACTATCGGAGAAAGAATTGCCAGACGGATCATCAAAGGAGGTGTGAAGGGTAAGATTTGACTTTGTGTAAGCGATGAGGTAGATAAGGTCCACACATATGAGGTAAAATAAATTGATTGTAATAAGTAAACACAGATAAAATAATCTGACTGCTATATACTGCAGTCGTAGCGGTTATTGAAAAGACGAAGCTGCTTTTGAAAAGTTTACGAGAGCAGCAAAAGTCAGCTATGGGCGCTCGAACATGGATGGTTAATCAAACGTTGTGGCAAATTTACCATGGATGGTTTGATGTAAGAATGCCCAAGAAAGTTCATGGGCATGCGTAGAAATTTTAGATTCTTTGTCAGTCAAAGTCAGTCAACAGCGAAATTCTTAGTCAAGTTTCTTCATTGATCGATTGTATATCGTACGCGCCAGAGGGAAGTTCAATAGAATGCCAGGTATCTTCTCTGCCATGATCTGCTGAAAATACAAATAAGCTATATCCAAATTTTTCTATGCGTGGATCAGTAGTAATATGTTTCTCTGTGCTGGAATATTCTTGGCAACATAAAAATTTGTTCTTATAATCTCTCTTCTTGAACTGAAAAGTACTAGAATATATTTGACTTTCCATTATGCTGGAAATATTTTTTCGTTACTTTGAGTGCAGTTTTAAAAAAATTATCATTACCAAAATTTACTTATTGTAATCATTTTCAGGAAGTAAAGCTTCAGATATATCACATTGCCACCACAAGTGTTGCTTTATATTCAGATTCACACAATCAACAATAGAGTTTAATGTATATCTTCAGATATAGTTATTTATGATTTTTAAAGAAACTGATCATATTAATTTGTAAATGCCATCATAAAGCAAAATGCAAATTCCAAAAAATAAAAATGGTTTTAGATATGCACTTAATGCAGAAAACTAATTTTATAACGTGCAGTGTTTCTTCGCAGTTTTGTTCACATGTTTAATTCTAACGTCAATATCTAATGTCTAAACCGTTGTAATGTATTCGCTTTTCGGGAATTTTAATTTGTTGGTGCATGTTACAAAAAATTGCAAAGCTAAATCATGACCATTGTTCCCATTGTGCAAATAATATTAATAACTAAAGACTTCCTCGTCCAGTACCGAGAATTGTTTTATATAGGTTTTAGCCACAGTTAGAGTGAAAACATGCGCAGGCATGTTATTACCGTATCAATAATGAACAAAGTATTCATCTCTCTCTCTCTCTCTCTCTCTCTCTCTCTCTCTCTCTTGCACATGAAGAAAGCAAAATTAACGTTGCAGGTTTCATTTCTAATCAAACTGATTAAGATAAATTCATCCAACTTAAATAATGTTTGTCACACTACGTACTAACGGAGAACTGGATTTTGCTAGCAATTCACACCTACCCCTATCTCTGACTGTCATATAAAGTTCGTTCCTGACTCCAGCAGCATGGATAAAAGTTTTTTTATTTTTTTATTTTAAATAAACTGACGTAAAAGTGATTCCAATTAGAAAAGAACACTTTCTTTAAGTCTTTCTTGCACGTGGCAATGGAATTATGTCTGTATTTGGTTTACAAAAGTAATAGAACATGATGATGAAAACAGTCTGAAAGAATTATACAGATTGTTTTGTCTAAGTCACGGATATGTGGACTAATACTAAGTGCGTTTCTTTTCTCGTCCAGTTGGACATTTACTTTTGTTGAACAGACCACCTCTTTATATTTTTCCCGCTTGTATTGCTTGATTTTCTTTTCCAGACAACTTTGGTAATGATACTATTGGAATCTATAAGAATTAATTACAAAAACTATCATAACAATTTGAGGATATTTCCAATTTATTTGCTACTTCTTCTGTTTTCCTTAATTCCTTCATCTAAATGTGGATTGTATTCCTGCACTGATCAAATGAGCTTCAGTCCAATGTGTGTGGTAAACCTTTGTAAAATTTGGAAGACCTTCACTGATTTGCCCTGTTTGGAAACAATCTCTCTCTCTCTCTCTCTCTCTCTCTCTCTCTCTCTCTCTCTCTCAACGGAATATTCGTTTTATTTATTCAAATACGTGTGTTCATTGTTTTCTAATTCGTGATTAGGCCATTCTGTGCGTGAGAATTCAACTTGTGTGCATGAATTTGCTTTGTTATGTAAGCATGGATGATTGGGCGAATCCTTCCTAAACATAACGCATGTATAAAGCTTTTAAAACTATTTCAATGCACGTGTATCTATACGGTATCCGGTAGCTGTCATTTGCGCTCACTGCTGTGAATCGATATGCTGTGAAATAGGCAAGGCAGAGAGAGAAAAGAGAAAAAGCATAAGCACAAATTAATCTGCTGTCGAAAAATTAAATCCTCGTCAATGTACACCTCGTTTTGTCATTGAATGCTTAACGCGAATGAACGTGACGGTAAAAAGTTAAAAACTATTGCTTGTACACTAATTACCGTAGTGTATAAGTTCACACTTTACTGGTTTTCGGACAGAACCACTGAATCAACATAGGGTCAACCAAATCGACTGGTATACCCAAATGTTTTTTTTTGGAAATAACCACGAAATTGTTGAATTAAACAAGTACAGCATTCTCAAAGCCATCAATAATCAGATTTGCTTTTATATTATACATGGTGGCCAGCATATTTGGTGGGGGAAAACGGGGAAGAACCATTTACTCATGGGAAGCTGCTGGCAGGCTGAAACATACCCACGCTGACAGAGGAGAGAAGTGATTTGTAAAGTTTATCGCCCTAGACCACTTGGCCGCCCTGGGTCCCTCACTGGTAATTAAGTTCTATTTTCGACCAAGGCAACTAACAAGCGGACCGACAACAACACAAAAACAACCAAGACATAAAACAAACCGGCTGACCAAATCAAATACAAACAGACAATGACCAGAAGCCAGACCAAAACAATAGTCGCATAAAAATGACACAAAAACACAACAGAACAACTGTATCCTCCTAAGTTAACCGGAGGCCCAGTAGGTAAGCATATATCATCAAAACAGAATCATTAAAAATAAAAAGCAACAAACAAACAGGAACATCATGAGAAAATCCTTCTAAATCATTCAAAATCCAGGTAGGTAAACACATAACATCAAAACATAAACACATAATCATTAAAGGCTTGGTAGGTATGCATACCTCACCAAAACATAAGCGAAAACCATTTTGAAACAGACAAACTTCAGGCAGGTAAGCATATAACACCAAAACATAAACATACAATCATGGAACATAGAACAGAGCAAACATATTGCACACTGGCATGGAAGCACCAACCCATTTACAATCCCTAGGCATGACCATACAGCATGGAACGACCATACGCAACTAATAGCATGATCTTACCATTATAAGGGGGCATGAGGTGGAGGGGGAAGGAAATATATTTGTTAAAATTAATTAATTATCTTTTTCTACTACAGCCAAATACAACCAAGCATGAACACTAACCATATAAACCTTCACACAAAATGGACAACTACGGACAGAACCAAGAGGAACACATATACAACAACAAAAAAATGACCGATTGTAGACCGATCAACTCAAACAGGAGACAGGTTAAATAGAATAGCAAAGACCTGGGTCGGATCCAGACAACCACATCCAGCACGGCTAGCGGACCTACCACCAAGGCCCGGACACACATAGTACAGATATTAATTATATTCAGTATAAATATGTATTTATCTAGCTACATATTTATATATTTGTTTATCTATCTACTTATTTATTTAATGGTATTGCTCCACATTCTTTAAAGAATGCGGCGACCATCACACAGGTGCTAGGGAAAATAGACCCCTGACCTCGGCCAGCCAGTGCACATAAAAACAACTACTATCTTATTTAATTTCCGTATATTAATATTTCCCCTTTCCCTTATAGAATAATCTTATATACTTCATTTTTATTATTGCAAATGTCTTACTAACACTCCTCCTCTAAAACCTTCTCTCTCCCACTTTCTCGAATCAGACAAACATCAAAGCAAGGGGCAGTGCAGGAAGCTCTCCCTGCTGCCCCACAACCCCCCCCCCCGGACAAGCGACACAAAAACGGACAAACACCAAAGCAAGGGGCAGTCCAGGAAGCTCTACCTGCTGCCCCACATACCCCTCCCATCTCGGACAAGCAAAACAAAAACCGGACAGCAAAGGGGCAATCCAGGAAGCTATACCAGCCGCACTAACTCCTGAAAGCTAAGGGCAGCCCAGGAAGATCTATCCGCTCGGACAAGCGAAGCAAGACCGGAAAAACACCAAGGCAAGATAAGGTCAAATCTAGGAAGCGATACCACCCACCTACTTCCGGACAAGCAAAACAAGACCGGACAAACCCTTTCCACTCGGCCAAGCGATGCAAGACCGGACAAACAACAAGGCAAGGGGCAATACAGGAAGAGCTACCATCCCACTACACTCCCGGACAGACGAAAAGAAGGAACCACACAAACACCAAAGCAAGGGACAGTCCAGGAAGCTCTACCTGCTGTCCCACAAACCCCCTCCCCCACGGACAAGCGTCAGAATTCGGACAAACATCAAAGCAAGTTGTAGTCCAGGAAGCTCTACCTGCTGCCCCACAAACCCCTCCCCTCTCAGACAAGCAAAACAAAAGCCGAACAAACACCAAGCAAACGGATAAACCAGGTGGCTATACCTGCCGCATTAATCCCTGAAAGCTAAGGGAAGACCAGTATGATCTACCTGCTCGGACAAGCGAAGCAGGACCGGAAAAACACCAAGGCAAGACAAGGGCAAATCAAGGAAACGATACCACCCATTCCCTTCCGGACAAGCAAAGACAAGACCGGACAAGCCCTTTGCACTCGGCCAAACGAAGCAAGACCGGACAAACATTAAGACAAGGGGCAATCCAGGAAGCGCTACCACCCCACGACACTCCCGGACAGACGAAAAGAAGGAACCAGACAAACACCAAAGCAAGGGACAGTCCAGGAAGCTCTACCTGCTGCCCCACAAACCCCCTCCCCCACGGACAAGCGTCACAATTCGGACAAACATCAAAGCAAGGGGCTGTCCAGGAAGCTCTACCTGCTGCCCCACAAACCCCTTCTCTCTCGGAGAAGCAAAACAAAAAACCGGAGAAACACCAAGCAAACCAAGAAGCTTTACCCGCCGCACTAGCCCCTGAAAGCTAAGGGCAGGCCAGGAAGATCTACCTGCTTGGACAAGCGAAGCAAGACCGGAAAAACACCAAGGCAAGACAAGGGCAAATCCAGAAAGAGATACCACCCATTCCCTTCCGAACAAGCAAAAGAAAACCGGACAAATACTTTCCACTCGGCCAAACGAAGCAAGACCGGACAAACATCAAGACAAGGGGCAATCCATGAAGCGCTACCACCGCACTACACCACCGGGCAGACGGAAAACAGAACCAGACAAACACCAAAGCAAGGGGCAATCCAGGAAACACTACCTGCTGCCCCACAAACCCCTCCCCTCTCGGACAAGCAAACCAAAAACCGGACAAACACCAAAGCAAAGGGGCAGTCCAGGAAGCTCTACCTACTGCCCCACAAACCCCTTCCCTCTCGGACAAGCAAAACAAAAAACCGGACAAACGCCAAGCAAACCAGGAAGCTATACCTGCCACACTAACCCCTGAAATCTAAGGGCAGGCCAGGAATATCTACCTGCTTGGACAAGCGAAGCAAGACCGGAAAAACACCAAGGCAAGACAAGGGCAAATCTAGAAAGCGATACCACCCATTCCCTTCCGGACAAGCAAAACAAAACCGGACAAATCCTTTCCACTCGGCCAAACGAAGCAAGACCGGACAAACATCAAGACAAGGGGCAATCCATGAAATGCTACCATCACACTACACCACCGGGCAGACGGAAAACAGAACCAGACAAACACGAAAGCAAGTGGCAGTCCAGTAAGCTCTACCTGCTGCCCCACAAACCCGCTCCTCTACGGACAAGCGTCACAATTCGGACAAACATCAAAGCAAGGGGCAGTCCAGGAAGCTCTACCTGCTGCCCCACAAACAACTCCCCTCTCGGACAAGCAAACCAAAAACCGGACAAACACCAAAGGAAAGGGGCAGTCCAGGAAGCTCTACCTGCTGCTCCACAAACCCCTTCCGGACAAGCGAAAAACTTCCAAATCGAGTTACAATTACTCCTCGTAAGAAGGAGATATTGTAGTTCCCACTCGAAATGGACAAACACCCCTTCCCTCACACCTACCACAAGACAAGCGAGAACGGGCATAAAACGGGGGCTAGGGAATACATACTAGCGCAAACCCGGGTGAAATCCTGATAGTGTCAAGCCAACGCTGACTACAGATTTCCCACCAAGAACCCGATCATGGGACCACAAGTGGAGGTTGAGGAAAGGGGGCCCATCTCCCCCCCCCCTCAAAACCAAGCGTCTTCTATCCTTGAAGACCCAAAAAAAACCCAACTAAACAAACAAGACCCTTTAGATCCACCGTCCAAAAAAACACAACCACAAATTACTGAGTACGGATAAAATTTATGGGAGGGTTAACCCCCACAAAAATTGGAAATCTTTTTCGGCAAACGCACAAGTACACTTAGTACACAAAATTCATACTCAACAATTTATTCAAAATTCACAACCCCTAACGCTTGAACAATTGTATAGGTGACTCTCACTGGATTGGCATAGGGATGTCCACTAGCAAAACTGGACGAGATTTGAACATAAAAACTGGCCTGGGCGTTGGGCCGGGGCGCGTAGTTGCCGGCTTGGGGGTGCCTTGCGGTGTTGTCTCCGGGGCGTTGCTGTCGGGTTTTGTACTGTTGCCTTCCGGGTTCCTTTCCGCCTTTCCTCGCTGCCGGACTCATGATGGGTGCTGTGATCTGAATGAAAACTAGGGGGTTATGATGGCACCATACTCATACCCCCAGGAGGCCGTGAGGCATAATACTCACTCCTCGAAGGGCTCTGAGAGGCAGTGGTGGCACCATACCCACACCTCCGAGGGCCCAGCCTAGGGCTATAACCAGTCGCGAAAGCACTGAGTGCATATGCGACTATAATCCATCAGACAGACAGTCATTCGCGCCATTCTACACAGAACATAAAAAATGGCTGGCAACATGAACTTGTTTAACGAATTGAGACATAGTTGGTTCTGGATGGTGGATGGAGCCTATGTGGTAGAAAGACTTCATGAGGAATGGAGGTTCCCAGGCAGTCTAGACTTTGCGAACAGCCTGAAAGTAGCCAGGGATCAAATACAAAGGATGATAGAAGAGGAAGTAGAGAAATTAAGAGGCTTCATCGATCCTAAATATGTAAGAGTAGGGACGTTGAAGGAGGCCCTTGATGTTGTCATCAAAGTGAGGTGTTTTTTGCAAGAAATATTCCATTTGACAGAGTGGTCTTTTGTCCATTTGGGGTTAGACCAGTTAAAAAAAGCAGAAAACCTCATGAGAAAGGTGATGGACGAAGAAGTGGGGAAAATCAAAGACACCTGGTCAAAAGAGAGGTGGGACAAAGAAAACATAAAGAGAAAAGAGGACTTTAAGAGACTGAGCAACAACTGGATGAAAATACAGGAAAAATTTAGATCAATGGGACATCCAGACTGGATTCCAGAGGATGAAAAAAAGAAGAAGAAGAAAGGAATCATTGGAAAAGTGAGAAACTGGTTAAAGAAGTGGAGAAAATAGAAGACCAAAACCTAAAGGCCCTTTTCAGGGCCACTTCATATGCCTCGAAAAGATATTTATTCTCACTTTGCCTAAACTGGAAAAAAAGAAGCTAATATATAAAACATACTCTACTCTACTATTCACTGACACGAACGCGAATGATTCGTGTTTGTATATAGAAATGACACAGGTGGCATGACGTCACGGTACTACATTGCTACATTGTTGCCAATGTCCAGTACCGTGACGTCACCTTACCTGTACCATTCCTCTTGTCCCTATACTAAATTCCCGTTGACGCCAAAGTACCCCAGGCTGTGGTTCCCTATACAAAATTCCCATTGACGCTAAAGTACCCCAGGCTGTGGTTATGGCGCCGACAATCGTGACGCTATAGTGCCCCGTGGGGGTCTGTAATGTATTTTCCCATTGACGCTAAAGTACCCCACTTCACTACTGACAGTTTATAGTGATGTTTAGCACTGGGGTATCATGCCGCAGACATGTAGCATGATGTCCCACCCAGTCACATTATCCTGACACTAGGCCGACCAGTCCTAACACTAACCTCTTAATGCTGAGCGCCAGGCGAGGCAGCTGTTAGTGCCATTTTTAAAAGTCTTTGGTATGACCCGGCCGGGGATCGAACCCGCGACCTCCCGCATCCGAGGCTGACTCTCTACTACTAGGCCACCGGAGCGGTGTCATAGCATTTAATAATTTGATAATCAGACCGAGAAAGTATACAGAAGTACATATGCAGTACATTGAGGGGATGCACTGACATAATGTAACAAAGAATTGTGCCGTTGTAATGGAGTAGATGGATAGCACTGGTAGTCAGGGCCAACAAGGGGGGGGGGCAACCCGGGATATATCCCCTTGACCCGGACCCGTAAGGGGGCCTGGGCCAATAAGGGGGCCGAAAAACACTTTTTAATTTTATAAAAGAAACATTTTGTTTGAACAAGAACTAGGAGATGCTTGGGTGTTTCTTACCCCAGGGCCCGTGATCGCTTTCTACGGCCCTGCTGGTAGTTCGATAGCGTTTAACAACTTTGGGCACCACTCTGCAGGCACAAAAATGTCCAGAGACATTAGCAGAGTCAGGCATGTTCATTTTCTCTTGAGTATGGTTCAAAAAATAAATTGATGTTTGATCACTTGTGATAATCTCATCTAATCGTCAATGGTTACTTTTTCAGGTTTCTGAGCTTCAGATGATTCTTCAATATTGTAAAAACAGCTGACCAATTTATACCCGTGATAATAGAAATATCGTCCACTGCGTGTCGATCATCGTCATCAAGTATTTGCTTCACAGTAACAACATTCCGCTCATTAGTCTCAAAGGTCTTCAAGAACGCGGGTCACCTTCTATGGATTCGCGATTGTTAAACTCCTGTTGGACAAGTAAGGTTAATAGTAAACAAATCTGAAAATGGCGAGGACCAAGCAAACTGCCAGAAAAAAGTACTTAGCCACGAGAAAGTAAACTCAGCTTGGACATAAAGGAGAAAAAGCAATCATGAAATATTGTATGTAAAAGTACAAAAATCTAAAAGGCAAGACAAAAAATACAAAATTTACTACAAAGTGAACACAACTCAGTGCACGAGACGCACGAACAAACCAAGATGGCATCTAACAAAGTGCTAACCGAACTGGAAAAACATTTTCTCACAGAAAGAATAGAGACATTAGAAGGATCCTATCTGAAATGTACATATAGCAAGGGAGTGCAAGAAATTGATACATCGAGGATACCAGTAGATAAGAGACCTACAATGAGTGGAGTGATGGCAGCTCTACGAACAAGGAATAAAGATTTCGTAGATTTAACTGACAGTATCAGTACAACTAGAAAAGGATTTATACTAAGACCAAAGGGAACTGAACCAATTATGCCGTATGGAGAAATGGAAACAGCAGGGGGAACAATAATTATCAAAAAACCAGAACCTTTTCTGAGAAAAATCAAAAAGAGGACAGGAGAGCTGCACATAGTAGATATACCCATGGAGATTCCATTAGAAGCCACGGTGGAAAAATTTCAAAAGAAGTTTAAAACGCAAGTATTCAAAGCGAGACTAGACACTATCCCTAGATTCAAAATAAAGAACGGGAATAGAATACTGGAGATTGAAAAAGAAAAGCTATATACCATTAAAAAAGTATTCTTCCTACATGGATTCTTAGCAAAAACGTGGTATAAAGGTTGTATCTTCCATAGGAAATGCCATAAATGTGGAGAAGTGGGGCACACGCCCAATAAATGTCGAATTGAACAAGAAATGGCACAGCAATTTCAACATGTACGACAGACACGCCACATTAGTGAAATAACAATATTTCCAAAACAGACAAAACAGAATCAAGCAGTGACACAAAAACAAAATGATAATCATCAACAACAACAACAGACAGAAGATAGAGTCACAAGAGTACAGACAACAAATGAACCAGAAACAAACTCTACAGAAATCAAAGAGTACGCAACAACAACAACAACCAAGTAAACAAAAACAAGCGCAAAAAGAAACGGATAAACAAACAGAACAAACAGGAAACGAAAATCAACAGCAACAACCAAGTAACAAAAACAAGCTCAAAAAGAAACGGATAAACAAACAGAACAAACAGGAAAGGGAAACCAACAGCAAATGATACAAAAACCAAATGAAGTACAACAACAACAACAACAACAACAACCGATAGAAACAAAACAGACCCAGCAGCAATCCAAATGCACACAACAACAACAACCAAGTGGGGATCAAAAGCAAAATCCAAAAGAAACAGAAGAGAAAAAAATAGGATCAGAAAATACACAAAAAAAGAAACAGAGAAAGAGTAAAAAAGCGAGGAAAGCCTTGAGTAAAGAACTTGGGAAAAATACATCCAAATCAACATCAGAAGAAATCGAAAGACCTGAAAAGAAAAAGTACAAACTATCACGAGATGAGGACCTAGAGGATACATGCTATGGACTCACTGAGATAGAGGATGAGGAAAAGCAAAGATATTTTATGGACCTTAACGAGTCACAGGACATATAAATATAAGGATATATATATATATATATATATATATATATATATATATATATATATATATATATATATATATATATATAGTAATGATATATATATAATCAATAATCAATAAAAATTCTAAAACAATGACTCAAAACAAAAAGAAAAGTGGTAAAAAAACAAAAAAAAAAACACAACAAACACTTCTATACTAAGCCTTCGGGTAAAAATAAAGAAATAGCAAACACTTCTATAATAAACCTTCGGGTAAAATAAAGTAATAGCAAACACATATAAACTAAGCCTTCGGGTAAAAATAAAGGTAGGGAAGGGGGCCCCTTGAATGGTCTGAAAAGATCAGACGAGGGACCCCCCCCCCCAAAAAAAAAGATATAATAGAGAATTAGAGCAGCATACTTTATCAAAGCGCCCGGATTTAATAGTATGCTATTTGCACAGGTGAAGAACAGTTTTCCTTCTATGACATGTTTATGTTACAGTCATTTTCATGTTCCGTCACAAGCATAGATATTCAGGTGTATGGTGCGCTGTACGTGCACCTGTAAATCAAGTTACAGAAAGTTATTTTGTCTATCAACCTGCATTGCAGTTATTATCATTGATTAAATCAAAAAAGTTATAAACAAATTTTCAGAACTTTTCAAAGACACTCTTTTTGTGAAGAAAATTGTATTCGCTCTGAAAGTTGCAAAAGATTTTGTGTACCACTCCAAATGAATTCTGACTCATTTGATTAGACAGGCAATGCGTATCCTGTACAACATCGGTCGTGTGGGTTAAACACTTTACCTTTGAGGCACATATGATTGATTAATCGTGCTAAAAAAAGATCATTATATGTCCTGATATATCATATAAAAAAGAACTTGAAAATGTGAGAGTAGTTTACCTTACTACTATTTTGAAAATCTGAAGGACAAAGCAAACTTGAAGAGAGGTAAACCATATTTTACATGACAATTCAAAACACAGGTGCGGCAAGTGAATCATTAGGACCATGAAAAATTAAAAATAGATTTTCAACCAGTTGAAAGGGAAATCACTGAATGAAAATCGAATCTTTAAGATCACAATTAAGGCTGCATTGCCTACAGTAAATCTAGATTGAAGATATATGTTGAAATTAAAGCAGAATTCGAACCTTTATACAATACATGCGTGTGTGTGTGTGTGTGTGTGTGTGTGTGTGTGTGTGTGTGTGTGTGAGGGGTGGTGGGGGACCATTCTGAATAGAATCCTCGTAATCTGAATTCTGTCGGTAACTAATGCTAAATAATTTTGTAAAATAATTAAAAGTGACGCGGAAGTAAAAAAATTAAACAGTAAGAAAACGAAGAAGCCATCTTAATGTAAATAAATCTGTAAAGAAGATATTTAAATTTAGAAATATTAATGGGATAAACATCCATCGATCCAACTTTTTAATGAGCTCTGATCACAATACAGAAGAAGTTACACGTGGGTATAGAATTTAATGGGTTCTATCGAGACAAATTAATGGTTATGTTAAAAGGTATAAGGAAAATTCCAGGGAAGTTACGGGAACTGATTTGCATATTTATTATTGGGATATTTTAGAAACAGTGAAAACGGCACTTTCAGTGATTTTACATTATATCTTGCGTTCCATGTTCAATGTCTATAAACGTTTGAAATATTCTGCCTTCAAAGTTGCACAGTTGTCTCGTTCAGCTCTCTTCGCAAGACTATTAACAAAATTTAAATACTGTTCCCTGTCTGTGATGCCACACAATTCAAGAAAAGTATTATTTCGAGAGTCAAAATATTTTAAATTGAAAAAGGAATTCACCACAATTTACATCAAACAAAGAACAAAAGCTATGAAGAGGAAAGTAAATTTATCTACAGTTTCTTCAAATAAAACTACATAGTCTCGGTTCTACTGGCGCATTATGCAACAGCATGTCTGGGTCTGTGCAGTTAGCAGTTCAAATAGACATAAACAAGTATATACGGCACATGTTAATAAAACCAGAGCGTGTACTATCAAAAGGTCACTGAGTGAATATCTACCACCAAGTACGAAATACAGTAGGAAATCTGCCATCTGTGGGAGTGCCAGTAAAAAGAAAACATTAGTAGTAGTCACCATTACAGTTGGGTCTGCAATAAAAAAATGGGAATAAAACAAGTTCTTGTTCGATCTGATGCAGATTAGACTGCATAGCTTCAATGATTTTACATTATGTCTAATGTTCCATATTTCATATATCTATAACGTTGGAATGTTGTGTTGTCAAAGAATATATTCAAAGTTGGAAATTTGACCGGTTCAGCTCTCGAGAAGATTCAAACTGTACGTTTTAAAACGAAAGTTTGAACTTTTATTTATTTGTTAAAATAAAGTAGATGCATTAATTCTCATTTATAAATGTGTTGATCAGAAAATAAATGTTACTTTACATCTATTATAAGTAACAAAAGAAGCAAGTGTTTCATTTTCTGCTAAAGAATGTCCAAAATATTTTAAAATATGTTCCCGTCTGTGAAAAAAATCATACATTTCAAGAAAAACATTTTGTTGAGATGAGTTACATACGATGAATAAAAATCTTGAAATCTTCAAAACTGAAAACATTATGACTGCTTTAGATAACATTAACTGTTTGTTGATATAAAGACATTCTCCTATAATTTATCATGTTCTATTAAAATTCAGTGTAAAATGAATTAAGCTGCTTACACATGAAGCCGAATAATGATGTATATCTTATTATTACATGCAATCATCAATCAACCCTGGTAAAGAACCACCGACCCTCGGGTAGCGAATGGCAAGCTTTCTATTTGCTCAGTCGAGACTCGAACTCACGCGGACAGAGATGAGATGTCATGGCAGTGATCGTTAATGGCGAGCGCTTTAGATCACTCGGCCACCCTAGGTTAAGTAAAGACGGTACAAGTTTGAGTTAATACTTTCGTTTGTTTTGATTGGTTACTCAATTTCTTTGTATTAGACCCAAGTGCTTTCTTATTTTCTAGAGACTAAACATTTCAATGTTGACAAGGATACAGTGGTTTAAAGCTTTGTAAATAAAAGAAAGAATATGACTCACACTTTATAATTTGTCGCAGAATCTACCACGCCTAAAATAGCGTCCTTTAATTAATCCTGGATCCAGGAATAGAGCTAGAGTTTCATTCAAGATATTTGCAAAGCTTTGTATAATCAATCAGTGTTATTCAGTTGTGTTGCAGAACATTCTGCAGCATTTTACTTAAAATTTGCAACAAAATTGCAACTAAATTCTTTATAAAACAGACATTTAACTTATAAAATTGATATGAACAAACTCATCAAGGATGCTCCATGGCTGAATAGAAGTTATTTTACTTGAATATTTTAAGACAAATATATCAAAACGTTCAAAACAACAGTTTGATTAGATTTTTATGCGAATATGTACTTTATACCTTTTATATTTATTTTCAGATTTCAGAATCAGTTTTATAAATATCTTTCAAATAGTTTGAACAAGGGTCACAAGCCTTTCATTCGGAACCCGTTCGGGGTTGTACGAACTGTGTGATGTTCAGGTATAGTTTATGTCAATTTATGGTCTCAATAAAGCACGTCTGGGGCCCGTGTGAAGAACTCTAGTATATGGCAGTTGAATAGGATGTTCTAAATGTTACCCCATGCCAAGTTTACATTGCTCTTCATTTGTTAACATTTGCAGGTTGACTAAGTGTATTCATATCTCTAATTAGTTTCCACGAATGCTCGTTGTTTAACTTTATTTCGGCGAACACAGAGAAGTGGTATATAATTGTAAGCAATGGTGACGAAATTTACTTTCCTCTTCATTGGCTTTACTATTTGTTTAACGTAAGACATGACTGTTACGTATGAAATTAAAGATTCTTTGATTAATAAATTCCGATTTAGCGAACTCTATGTAATTGGTTGAAGAGAAGCATGTATGTGAATTGTTTGATAATTGTGTTCAGGGCTATGACATGAATAGTATCCTAATGGGCGTTTTGGAGAGGGTAAGCTGAGGTAGGCTTCTATACCCCGTGACTTTACTTCTTTTATCCCACCAGTCACATGCAAGTGCATGATTTACGCACGTGCACATCAACACATGGTGAGCGAATCCACAAGCGAAGGGTGTATACTAGTTGCCGCAGTCACGTCAAAACACTGTTGGATCGATCAATATATACTGTCAAAAAGGTAGTCGATTTTCACTGTCTGTAAATCAGTCACCGTCGTGAGATGTTCTGAATATAATGTATCTGCGAATGCAGCTGCAGCGAGATTACTTTACCAGTACCGCCTGCGACACCTGTTCCTATTGATATATCACCGACAACAAATCTAATTGGTGTTACCTATAATAGTTGTTGTAGTCATATTTCCAGCAATGCCAAGGCCAACAGTGGTCGTGGAGGGTAATCCCCAAATAGCATCTACAACCACACATACACGTTTGTATTATACTAGAAGGGAGGTTCTCTTGGTTATATCATCTCATAGTTGTTGTTCAGCTTTGATTATTTTTTTCACATATGCATGTTTGAGGGTCTATCATAGTTCTTCTATTAATAATGTGATCACGAAGTATAATGCTCGAGAAGTTGTCCTTCATCAAGTGCAACACTTAGATGCGCTTCCAACCAAATATTCCTCTATACCGGTATAAATGTCGTACAATGATAGAAAATTTCTTTCAGGGGACTATTAACATTTCCAGTGATTCTTGGGGAGGATAGATGTTGAGTCTATTTCATCTCCAGCGACTAATGATAGGTTAAAAAATGTCCACCTTGGACGTTTTACGTTCTGGAGTTTTATATTGGAAAATCACAAGATAGCAAGGCTCAACGTCAAAAACAACCCAGCGGTTACTCTCAGTCAAACATGCTCAGATTCACATCAGCGCTGTATCGGGTAGAATAACATCCCTAAATATTAATGATACTTTTCGTATAATATTAAGTTTACGTTCTAAATGACAAGGTAAAATCAACAAGCGCACGTGGCCTTTGTGAACGTAACATTTTAACAGCAATATGTCCATATATTGGCTCGTCCAGCCGAGCTTGTAACGACAGAGTAAAATAAAACAGTGGTGAATACTTTGTCGTCTATGTAAATAATTAACAACTTCAAGCGGTAGTCCAAGCCCATGCAAGTCAGACTATAAAATATGTCGAGGCGTTACCACATATGCAAACCAGTGAGTTCCAGGTTCTGTGGTAAAATCTAGGTTGACGATGGCGGTTTCCCTTGTGCGTGGAATCATCCAGGCAAGTTCATTCCGCATAAAGACACATCATAAATGTTTGAATGATTTTGCCATAGCGAGTAAATCAAGATTAGTTAAAGGCGAGGGCTTCTGCGAGTGGTCTCGAGGAGTCGAAGACCTTTTCTTTTCTTATCATTTACCGACAGCCTTTATCAATGCCATCCATGACGTGATTCCGACTGCCCCTAACGCAGCCGCTTTTGCAACTGCTGAAGCTGTTGCCGCGAACAATTCTAAAATAGCTGCAAGGAATGGAAATATTCCAGGGATATTTTGTATTTGTGATACCTCTGACTTTGACATCTTTAATGTCACCGAGGTATTCTTTTGCTCTGCCACATTAAGCTTATCTAGTTGTGTTTGGATCAACCACACAGGGACATTTACAGTTAACTTTGTCGAAGAAAGCCTCAGTGTGAGCCCTCAATCGTTTGGTATTGCGCTCCTTATTTTCACAAGCTGCTTTGGCTACTACTAACCTTAGCTTTGTGATAAGACATTATTTTAGATAAATTGTGTTCACGTAAAACAACTTGAACAATTACGGGTTTTCCACAGGTGCGTCAATGAACCTCGTTGGAGACATTGCGCCTTCCAACAACAACATCTTATCACAAAGAATTACAGCAATGCATCTGTAACCGATAGGGATGAGGGAATGTTTACGGGATTGGCAGCGGGGACCCGAGTTACACGTGCATACAAATGCATGTCGACCACATACTGTCTGCACAGGTCCAGGTGTTCCACCGAAAAGTAATAAATTGGGTACAGCTTGGTGAAGTGTTTTTGGGAAATCTAAAGACCTGTTTCAATGTTTTTGTCTCGGCCCACAAACGACAACTGGTGTGTGATATGCACGTGCAGCAAAATCATTTTCAGTCTCAAGCACAATTTCTCCAGAGAGTTCCAAATGGTCCTTTAACAGAAAGGAAAGAAAAGACTCTCCTAACCGGTCAAATGCCACTTTATTAGAGAGATCTATCTCTTGAAATGCCATAAAGTTGTGTCTTAGTACACTGAGAGTTTGTTGATAGCCAGTTGTCATGAAAACTGCTGAACGCTGTTTTCTATAGAGTCTGTGTTAAGTGTGTGAAATGACTGCGGTGATGTGCCAGAACTCATAAGAGACAAAAAACGTGTCGCTGGGACTATTGAAGTGCTTATAACAAGTCTCGTCTCGTCGGCATCTGTCCGTCTTCGGAAGACGATGGTGTTGCTTCCGGTTAGGTGTCCTATCTGCACTTTCGCGAGTGGCTGAAGAGTCCGACCCTAGAGTGACAGTCTCTGTTGCATTTGCTGCAGGTGAACGTTGATGCTTGTTGAGACTGTTGTTATTTCGCCTTCCTCCTGACTGTCTTTGTAGCGAGTTTTTTTTTCGCTTCCTTGGTTTTCTGAACGCCCTGTCTGACAGCAAGGCACCAGGCGGAGCGGTCGTCAGCACAGCTCTCCCAGTCGTTGACGTTGATATTGGCCGTCTTCACCGCCTTCTTGCAGACATCTTTGTAAGGCAGACGTGGCCGTCCAGTCAGTCGTGCGCCTTCTGCTAGCTCGCCGTATAGCAGGTCCTTGGGAATGCGGCCTGGATCCATTCTCTTGACGTGGCCGAGCCAGCGAAGGCGCCTCTCGCTGAGAATGGAGAACATGCTGTTCATGCTGGCGCGTTCCAGAACCTCTGTGTTGAGTACTTTGTCCTCCCACTGGATGCGCAGAATGGACCGTAGGCATGTCGGGTGGAAGCTGTTGAGTTTCTTTTCGTGGCTCGTGTAGGTGGTCCATGCCTCGCTGCTGTAGAGGAGTGTGCTCAGCACTCAGGCCTGGTAGACGCGCAGTTTGGTCTTTTCAGTGAGGTTAGGGTTGTTCCAGACACTCTGATTCAGTCTAGCCATAACTGCTGCTGCCTTGGCAATCCTGCCGTTCACGTCAGCATCAATATATTTACAATATTAATGTCGACAACATAAAATTATCGCCTGTATCATGCCAAACTGCATCATTGCTATCACCATTTTTGTATAATGAGTGTGTGTCTGGATCCAAACCTACCCCATGCTAACATCTCTAAAAAAACAAATACGTGACAGAGGAAACGCGCAAGGAAACGAGAATGAGTTTCCACCAAGATGTCATGACGCAGTGCGAATCTAAGGGGTTGTCACCAATTACAGCAGGCGTTTCAGAAGTTACGTCCGCATGTCTGAGGTTTCCAATGGTTACTTGGTACGATCTGCAGTGACGGATTCATCTATGTAAACAATTATAGTGGATCTTACATAATCATCACTGTATCTGGCGAGTTCGAGAATTGTCATGGAAATATCAAGGTTGCTCAGACATACTTTTATTTCCTTTCCATCGATGAAATATCGTGCGCTGCTGACCAATACCTTTGTTGACCAATTTAATACTGGTACCATGGTCGAAGTCAGCATCTTTGGTCTGCATAAGCGTTCCTTCAGTTCCAAGAAAGATACATATGGGACAAAATACCGAGACGTGTCATGCACGTTTGAGTCTATTCGTATTTTTTTCTCAGGATCCTTAGCCTGGTGCTAATAATACTGAAAATCTTTTTACTACATTATGTCTTCAGACATATCTATGTCACACGCGTTTAAGATCCTTTAAAAATTTGCCGTTGTTCATACAAGATCGGTTTCGTCTAATACCTCTTTACGTCTCGCGTTCGGGCTTAGTCCACAACCCTAATCCGCTTCCCATTGCCGCATGTGCAATCATCGAATCGGTTATGCATTGCTGAGTGGCTTCATTGATGACTTTATTGACTGATGGGCATTGTTGCTGATGATGGAAGTCCAACTGCTTGTGGCAACGTAGTCTATCTCGAATCCATTGAACCGTTTGCAATTCCAGGACGTTCGATGCTATCAACGATTTGCATTGCAACCTGCTTAGCGATCGATGTAGCCCGCGATGACAAGTCTACATGCATGTTCGCGTATGAAAATTGTATAGTCTTTGCCAGTCATTAATAAAGTCCTCCGGCGATTCTTTTCATTGATTGATTCAATGTCATCATTGCTTACGAGAAGTTCAACAACTTGTCATGTATCTTCATGACTGTCATCTACCGAGAACACAAAGACTTTTTCACGGGACGACCACAGAACGACAATGATCGGATATCAGGTCAACTGCATTACACGCTCAACGACGCTAGTGCTAGTACGCGTGATTTCTGTAGAGAAAGGAAAAAAAAAATTATTCGTTGATGAGACTATAATCACCGTGTTGACGCTCTGGGTTGTATATACAACGATACGTTGTAAAGTGTTTTAAAACTCACCATCGAAAGTCTTGACTGAGTTGGTAGATTAGGAAACGAAACCTCCCCAAGTCCATAACATAGTCAGTGAGCATCAGCTGACAAATCGATTCTGCCTCTTTGATAACTTCTGGTTCGTTGTTGACCGCACGAACTGACTCCATTATTGCTCCTAACAGATCCATGAGTTCACATTTATGTTACCAGTGCACATACACAAATTGGTACCATCTGTTTCCACTCCGTCGACGGGGGACTCTTTCTTCTCAAGACCGCTTCCTACAGGCTGTTGATGGGGTCCGGGCGAACGTTCTCATCTATGTATCTATGTCACGTTTGCTAAGCCCCAGCTGTAGGGTCGTGTATAAACTAAAATATTACTGCGGCCATGTGTTTGATGTCTAAACATTGGTGCGGGTTAGTGTTAATCTCTTACGCAAGGTTACCATGACCCGTCAGCCAGGACCCGAAATCTTGAGTCCTGCCAACTGCACAAAGGCTTGCCGTATCACACCTACATGTTAAAACGTTTGTTCAGAGATGAATAGAACGTCCGCGGGGTGAACGGGGTGTGTTCTCATCCGTCCCCACGTGGACAGACAGCGAGAAGGACATTGTCCGCTAAGTTTGATTGGATCGGGTCACAGCGACATCCAATCGGAATTGAGATAGAGAGTGTGATTACAATTTAGATCCGAAGTATAACTTCAAACTCGTAAAGGAAAATTTAGTTTCTCCTGGGAAGATTGATGAGCAAATAGGGTTACTCCAGGAGAGTCATTCGTAATTTGGCGGTAAAACTTAGAAACAGATTCTAAGGAAAGACAACGCTTCGAAAAGGTCAGTAAGTTATTTGCTAGTTTTTTGCAGAATATTATGGCATCATAATTGTAATTATCTGTAGTATGTATACTTAATTACTAGCATCGTTTAGTATGTAGAATTACCTTTGTAGTGTTTCATTTTCGTGCGTTTTTGAGAAATGGGCTTGAGTTTTAAGTACAGAATTATGTAGATTGTTAGCTTGTGGGCAGAATTACTTTTTAATTCGCTGTTAGGTTACTTCGTAGTAAACCAGTGCATTTATTAATGCGTTAGTTAGAATGTACGCATGCTTGAATTGTGAGTTTGGAAAATGGTTGAGGTATGTAAGACTAGTTATTTTGGACGTATGCATTTCGCACAGCATGGATATTTGAATATTTGTTTACTTTGTATGAGTGTAAGGTAAAGAAATGCGTCTGATTATTGTGACATTGTTTCGTATAATGGGATTAGGAATATGTACTGATGTGATGCAATTTATTGATGTATGTATAAGAAGTAATTGATACCGTGCTGTATTATGACGTTGTTTTACTATACATGAACGTATGAGTATCTCGAAGCGAAGAAATTTAATAGCCGTTATCTGATGATAGGCTTTGTGCAGTGTGAGATGAGAGGGCTAAGGAAAAATATTGTACCATGCTTGTGTTTTCACAAGAAACGATTTTGGGGACAGAACTTACTGTTCAGTTGAGTCCCGAGTCTCCAAGAGGGGAGACGGAAGTGAGACTAGCCGAAGAGTCGGAGTCGACAAAAGTCTAATCGGTGGAGATGGATAGAAGATGGTGGAGGAGGAAAAGGAGTCTAGAAGAGAAGTGGAGGAGGAGGAGAAGGAGTATAGAGAAGTCGAGGAGGAGGAGGTGTATACAGAAGTCGAGGAGGAGGAGAAGGAATTTGGAGGAAGTCGGGGAGAAAGAGGAGAAATTGGAGTGAAGAATACACAGATGAGTAGAATACAAGGACAGGTGGAAATCGATCCCACACTGCTATCAAGTGATGCAATAGGTTATTAAAGGGTCGAGCGGAAGGAGTGGAATTGGGAATATTGAATTGTTATTAAATTGTTATTCATTGAATTTCAACCTTTTTGTATATTTGATCATTTAACCGTCGGCATTGCTGACCGGGGACTCAGAGCTGCACATTTATCTTTCATTAATTTAACTTCCAACTAAAATCGAACCTGGGTGGGATTTCTTTAATAGTTTAATAAAACATTGGAAGCGCCCCACCCTCCAATCCAACCATACCAACCAATTCTTCACAATCTATTTGTTCCACAATTTCCTGCCGTCTAAATGTTCCCCGGTCATACATTCATTACATGTGTTTCGAAGAAGAATCCAAATTGCATCCGTGGCTTTTGGTTTCCCATGAAACGCTTTAAATACCAGTTAAGGCCATTTACGGTCTCTATATGTATCACAAACCTTCGGTAGTATTTGGAAAAGGAATTGTAAATGGCCGCACACGTTGCAGTTTAAAGGGTCCAACGACGATATTTTCTATAAAATATCGAGGCGCTGTTTCCATCATTGATTGACACTTGGGTGGTTCTATTGTTGGAAGATTCTTAGTTGCGTCTGTGACTCTTTCGTCGAGTACCTAAGTCTCTTTTGGGACCACACCAACTTTCTCAAGCATTTCCTCCAAATGGGCTGCAGAGCATTCCAATATCCATGATTCTTTTAGGTATATTACGAACTGAAGACGGTTCGTCTTTTGTTCCCGTCAGCGCTGCCCCCTGTTCCACGGTTTCTCTCAACACGTTATGCGGTTGCGTAGTCTTGGCTGCAATCGCCCTGTTCGTCCTCCCAGGGCACAATCACATACAAACGATCCCACGTTAACCATCTCATGCTCAGATTCAACAAGTGTTGGGTTTTCAAGGATCCAGCCGGCCAAACGATTAACGTGCGAACTAAGTTTGGAAATAAGTCATCGTACTTGTGGGGAGATAACGTGTTGCCTCAGTGGTTAACATGCCGGTCTGATGACCAAAAGATGCTGGTTCCAAGACTGGTGTGTCCTTGTGCAGGACACTTTACTCCAATTGCATCGACACTAAGTAACCTACTTGTGTTGCTGTGCACAAAAGTAACCAACCGTGCTTGCGTGGTCTCGGTTTTGTCAGTGCAGTGAATTCGAAGATGGTGACATAATCTTTACTCTATCACGATGTCTTGTTGAATATCAATTGTTATATAATACATTCATGTCTTCATATTGTGTGCGATGCCGCATGAAAACACGTAGTGCAAATCCAACACGAGTTAAAATACGCAATAGTCGAGTTCGATCGCTTGAACTTGAGTTCTGTGTGGAGCAAAGAAGTTAATTTTTGTGAGAAGCAGACCTTCCAGGTCTAAACAGAAAGTCGGCGTGTGATGTCGCTGTTGCATCAACAGAGCACCATGTTCTAACAATTAATCAAAGCTTATACAGCATCAAACGATATCCGTGTGCCTCAACGTGCTGATATAGATCTCATCCATGACCTAAATTAATCCTACTATCGGAGAAAGAATTGCCAGACGGATCATCAAAGGAGGTGTGAAGGGTAAGATTTGACTTTGTGTAAACGATGAGGTGGATAAAGTCCACACATATGAGGTAAAATAAATTGATTGTAATAAGTAAACACAGATAAAATAATCTGACTGCTATATACTGCAGTCGTAGCGGTTATTGAAAAGACGAAGCTGCTTTTGAAAAGTTTACGAGAGCAGCAAAAGTCAGCTATGGGCGCTCGAACATGGATGGTTAATCAAACGTTGTGGCAAATTTACCATGGATGGTTTGATGTAAGAATGCCCAAGAAAGTTCATTAGCACGCATAGAAATTTTAGATTCTTTGTCAGTCAAAGTCAGTCAACACCGAAATTCTTAGTCGAGTTTCTTCATTGATCGATTGTATATTTTATATAGCTTTTAGCCACAGTTAGAGTGAAAACATGCGCAGGCATGTTATTACCGTATCAATAATGAACAAAGTATTCAGCTCTCTCTCTCTCTCTCTCTCTCTCTCTCTCTCTCTCTCTCTTGCCCGTGATAAAAGGAAAATTAACGTTGCAGGTTTCATTTCTAATCAAACTGATTAAGATAAATTCATCCAACTTAAATAATGTTTGTCACACTACGTACTAACGGAGAACTGGATTTTGCTAGCAATTCACACCTACCCCTATCTCTGACTGTCATATAAAGTTCGTTCCTGACCCCAGCAGCATGGATAAAAGTTTTTTTATTTTTTATTTTAAATAAACTGACGTAAAAGTGATTCCAATTAGAAAAGAACACTTTCTTTAAGTCTTTCTTGCACGTGGCAATGGAAACATGTCAGTATTTGGTTTACAAAAGTGATAGAACATGATGATGAAAACAGTCTGAAAGAATTATACAGATTGTTTTGTCTAAGTCACGGATATGTGGACTAATACTAAGTGCGTTTCTTTTCTCGTCCAGTTGGACATTTACTTTTGTTGAACGGACCACCTCTTTATATTTTTCCCGCTTGTATTGCTTGATTTTCTTTTCCAGACAACTTTGGTAATGATACTATTGGAATCTATAAGAATTAATTACAAAAAACTATCATAACAATTTGTGGATATTTCCAATTTATTTGCTACTTCTTCTGTATTCCTTAATGCCTTCATCAAAATGTGGATTGTATTCCTGCACTGATCAAATGAGCTTCAGCCCAATGTGCGTGGTAAACCTTTGTAAAATTTGGAAGACCTTCACTGATTTGCCCTGTTTGGAAACAATCTCTCTCTCTCTCTCTCTCTCAACGGAATATTCGTTTGATTTATTCAAATACGTGTGTTCATTGTTTTCTAATTCGTGATTAGGCCATTCTGTGCGTGAGAATTCAACTTGTGTGCATGAATTTGCTTTGTTATGTGAGCATGGATGATTGGGCGAATCCTTCTTAAGCATGACGCATGTATAAAGCTTTTAAAACTATTTTAATGCACATGTATCTATACGGTATCCGGTAGCTGTCATTTGCGCTCACTGCTGTGAATCGATATGCTGTGAAATAGGCGAGGCAGAGAGAGAAAAGAGAAAAAGCATAAGGTATTCTGACGCTGCTATGACTGAAAATGAAAGAAAGAATAAGAAATGATACTATAAATGAAAATTAGATTCATTCAAATCAAATCAACTCAAATCGATTCTTTTTCAAATTAATCTGTTGTCGAAAAATTAAATCCTCGTGAATGTACATCTTGTTTTGTCATTGAATGCTTAACGCGAATGAACGTGACGGTAAAAAGTTAAAACTATTGCTTGTACACTAATTACCGTAGTGTGTAAGTTCACACTTTACTGGTTTTCGGACAGAACCACTGAATCAACATAGGGTCAACCAAATCGACTGGTATACCCAAATGTTTTCTTTGGAAATAACCACGAAATTGTTGAATTAAACAAGTACAGCATTCTCAAAGCCATCAATGATCAGGTTTGCTTTTAGGCTATACATGGTTGCCAATATAATTGGTGGGGGAAAACGGGAAAGAACAATTTACTCATGGGAAGCTGCTGGCAGGCTAAAACATTCCCACGCTGACAGAGGAGAGAAGTGATTTGTAAAGGTTATCGCCCTAGACCACTTGGCCGCCCTGGGTCCCTCACTGATAAATAAGTTCTAAATTCGCACATATTTGCTTGTGCCGCAATTATCCGTTCAGAATGAATCGTCTTGACTAAAGAGGCTTATGTAAAGTCGTGATTGAGGTTGGCTCGTTCATGAAGCAGGCTCAAAACAAAAGGAGAAACTCCATTATTTTAAGTGCAGTTAGTGTGTTCACACTTTGATGGGCTATGAAAACATCAAATGTTGACACTGATTGCTGAATGGATTCAGCAAAAGGCAACTGGTCACGTGTTTGGTTCATATGAGGAATTATTATATCGGCTGTAGTAAGAGAATTGACTATATAATAAATATGAATATTGTTTGCCGATTTTGATAGTGCTGTTATGAAGACCTTTAGTGACCCAATAGACACACAAGCTGCAATATAAATTCAGTAAGTCTGAATGTATTCAATCTGTTAAAGTGAACTGCAGAAAGTAAAGTTTACATTCCTGTATTCTGATCTCATTTAGTAATAATTATATTATTATTAAAAAACCTGGACCCCGCACATGGCTATAAGTTTGTCAGTTTTTAGGTTGATCTTTGCCTAATAATTGAATAGGAGAATAGCGGGTCATAAAATAATACATCTCTCTCTCTCTCTCTCTCTCTCTCTCTCTCTCAAACATTGAATATTTTTGTTTATTTTCTAATTAGACTTTAAACCATTAAAGATTAAATTACGAGTTCTTCTTATCATATATTTGTGATGTTGACAGCGCACCTACCGACTTTTTTTTGCCAGGTTTTCATTACCTAAATGTTTGAACATTTGCCGCCCCCTGATGCTATTTGCAACGTATAATTTTACATTGTCTCAATCGTTAGATGTCGGACCTGATTGGTTTGAACTCCAATGTGTTTATGCAGGTACTTAAAATTAAAAACAAAACAAAACAACACCCACCCACCCCAAAAAACCTTTGCCCAGTCTTCAAATATATGCGTGATTCCAAACAGTTCCGAAGTTTGGGTACAGGAGTTAGATTTACTATCAATCAAAGGTTGAGAGAGAGAGAGAGAGAGAGAGAGAGAGAGCACGTGAGATTGAATTAATTCAAAATTCAACCCATTTATTTAGCTGAAGAAACGAGGATAACAACCTGGTAAAGAAATGTAAGTTTTTTCGTTTCCTTCCAAGAACAGACAAGGTCATTCCATTATCACGAAAACAAGCATAAATAATAAATAAATTGCCGATTCACGTCCTTGAGTTTGTTGTGATTGGTTTATAAAACATATGTGAGCTATCAAGTGTAAACAAAGTTTCTATTCAACGCCACTCCTATTTATTGAACGGCCCAAAAGTGCAGGCGTATGTGCATTCAGGTTGTTATAAAAGTGGTATATAAGGAGAGTATATAAGGAGAGGAAAAAGTAGTCATATTAATCCTTCTTTTCATATTTTCAGATGTGTTTTGTTTTATTTCTTTTATTAATCTAATATATACCGCAATATGTCCGAAGCACTTTGTGTCACTGGATTGTTATGAAGATGATATTCCGAAAGTTTTGGGGAGGAATATGGTAAATATATTCCCTACTGCGGTAAGTGCAAATAACTTTACTGTTAACTTAATATATTTTAGAAGTTATACAATAGCTTTGTCTGAATTAATTGAAATAAACTAGCAACTCGTATTTTGGCCAATTACATGTGAAATGCGTAAATAAAATTGTATGTACCATGCGATGCTGACGAACGCTATATTATGATTTTTTATTATGAGAGTATAGAAATTAACTTGATAGACCTAAAACCTCTTTGCAGAAAGTCCCAAAGGTTTTAATATAGTTCTTATCCATTATACTGAAATAAGGTGCTATGCGATCAAAATACAACTTTAAGTTAAAATATAAATTATTAAGACCAAGTCTGTATTCGTGCATCTGAAACAAACTCTCGTATGAGAGATATGACTTTAATTAGATAAACAAGAAGTTATTAAAATGCACTTTTCATATTTCCATCGTAAAGGTAAGAAAAAAATAATTTCATGAACAATTCCAGACCAAAAATTACATTCTAAGCATTCATAGGATGCCCTCAACTAAAATTAATTATTTAATGTTTTACAGTAAGACGTGACATTCTTCCAACTTCAACGATATATAAAATTAGTCTGTGTACACTGTCTTATGCCAAGAAATTTCTTAATGGACTGTACTTGTGCATTTTTAGTAAACTTTGCTTGGGCAAATTTCAATCAGTTCCTTAATGTAATACAGGACTTACAAGTTTGTAAAATAAATACAGAACTCGATTTAGAGAAATGTAAGTGAAATTGTAAAAGTATTAACTTACAACCTGATTTCAGAGCTTGTCCTGAAAGAACTTTTCGAGCGTCGGAAAAAGAGCCATCATAAGTAAAAATAGTGCCTAGATAAGAACGTTTCATGCAATATTTATATCCTCTCTTTCTTTCTTCTTTCCTAAACTTCATTACTTCTATTTTTGACTTGTGTATGGATAATTTACATGTATCACAGTACCGTTTTAAAGTGTCGAATCCTTTTTTTACACAGAAACTGCTGAGTCGGAAGACCTTGCTACATCATCAGGTTACTCTATCATTCCTACACATTGCCAACTAAAGGGGTGAAAGACCGTAACCTTGACGTACAAGTAAATTCTTCACTATCTGCATTCGGATTCAGTACGTTTCATTTTATATTTGCAAACACATCTTGAATTACAAAAAAGTTCTTTGCATTCTATTTTTCGTATGTCAATCAACTTTTCCGTGCAGTCTTTTACAATTAGTATAATCCGTTATCAATGTTTTAAACTCGTTCAATATAAATACAAAATTCTTAAATGCTTATGGCTCTTTGTATAGTTTAACAATTGCAGTATTAATATACTTCCATCAAAGAGATTTTAAAATACTATAGATTTTGATGTGCTATTATCTTCATAATTGCTTACATATTTTAATGAGGAAACTGACAATAATCCTTTGCTTGTTGCTCGTACAGCTAGGTGCTTATTATTTGTTGGAAATGTTACCATGTGCAAATTAAGAAATAAATAAATTTATGCTAACAAAAAAGCCCGTAACAGAATAACGCGTTAGAGATCAAGATATTTTAAACATAGAGCGAGATATCACTAGCTAGGTCAATAAAACTAAAAACGAAGGGATGGCCAAGGGATGGTCAGTGAATGGGATACATTTAAACAGTCTTGGCTTCATACTGGACAGAACGCAGTAACATAATTCAAAATTTGAAATGTACCAATAATCTTCCTTCTTTTGCAAAACGGAGAAGTCTCTTTTAGAACTGAAGGTTAAAAGTAACCAGCAAGTATGTATGTATGTATGTATGTATGTATGTATGTATGTATGTATTTATCCTCCCCATCCTGTCAAACCCGTGAGTACATTTAACACATAAAAGTAAACATAAGTGCTAAAATTCAAAGATAATTGAACCTACCAGTTAAATTATATGATACCAAGTACATTAACACTAAGAATCGGGCTATATCAAATCAGCCCGCTGAATTCTTTGAACCAGGTGTTGCTCTCAAGTAACTGGACAAGCTGTTCAAAACTCTCGGGGACTACAATATTTAAGTATGCTTGCCGCTTGGTTATTACCCAGAATACACTGAGCACATTTTGGCCTGAAATTATAATTGCATTCTTTGAATGTGTCCAGAATTATTTCATTATTTAGATCTTTTCTTGAGAAGTATCTTGTATACATCAGTTGCCATGAATCTGTACATACTAACATTTACATTAGGAAGATTTGTTTTTCTGAAGTGAACATCGAATGAATTATTAATATCATCAGAAAACAATTTTAATAAAATATTGTGAAATTTTACCATTTGTCAGAAGTTTGCTTGCTTTACAAAAGCCCAAAAATGAGGCATTAATTACAATTTGACCGATTAAGCCACATTGTCTTAATATTTGAGACGTTGCAAGACATTTAGTTTTCTTGCTGATGTTTTAAAATCTTAGATATGCTGTTGTTAAACTTTAAGTGTGAGTCAATATATACTCCAAGACATTTGGCGCTATTCTGACAAGGTATTTTATTCGATTTTATGGTAAAATTGGACAATCTTAGGGACACTTTTGATTTCAGATAATAGAACACTTATGACAATCAGACTCAGTGAAGACAAGTTGTGAAGAACAGAAGCAGTAGTCTTCCTTAATTTATTTGTGATTCCTGGTTTAAAGTGCAGTGCAATTCAGATTGCAGTTGAAACAAATTTCAAAACATAGTTTATTCTATCGTTCCTTTCATCAGCGACGGAATGGAAAACAGTGCCTTATCAGCAGACATTATTCAGGTAAAACTGACTAAACAGCCGCAATATGGACTGGGTTTTCAGTTGCGAAACCACAAGAACAGCTCTTGCGTTGTCATTTCTGATCTAGCTAGGGGAGGCAGTGCAGCAGCGAGTGGTTTAGTGCAGGCTGGGGACATTTTGGTCAAAGTGAATGACATCAGTCTTCGTGGCATGTCATGTGAAGAAGGAGTTAGCATTCTCCAATTAATTCCAGTCAACTCCCAAGTCATTCTGCTACTTCGATGTGAAGACGGTTATACGGCTCACCTAGAAACGCGTTTTGGCGAAGATGGCCTACCACGAACTGTACGAATTACAAAGCCGATCAACCAGCCTGAAACTTTCATATCAAGAATTAAGAGAACATTTTGTTCATCAAATAAAGTAGCAGACTCAAATGGAGTTCATGCCTTAGAGGCTGTTTCTGTAGAAGGCAAATGTGAACCACACAGCTCTGTTAATGCCCAAAAGAAGGCGGTGAAATTGATAAATACAGCCAATGAAAGACCGGCATTTAGGGACACTCTCCACATGAAGGCATTAGGGGTAATCTCTCTCTCTCTCTCTCTCTCTCTCTCTCTCTCTCTCTCTCTCTCTCTCTCTCTCTCGTTTCTCCATTAGATAAATCACTAGTTCCTTGCAATCTAATAAGTAATGGTGTATGAATGTTCATAATCTAAAGATGCAGACTCTGTAAACGGACAAGAAACAAAATTTCTCTGGGGAAAAATGTTGTTTTTGTTCTCATTTTCTAAGCAGACTGTTGTTCACAATAAAACATTTGGAGGGATATGTATCCTCAGCTGTATAAATAATATGATTCCGTTGCAACGAAATGATCTACAAGTTTATCCATCGATTGTACGAAAATCGGTTGTTTCACGTTAAATAAAATTATTAGACAATTGCTAATAGCAGACGTCATGAATGTAATGTATTAAACAAACCGTATGGTAGCATGGATTGGGATGTTTTCACGTGTAAGTGTTTAGTAATTTGAAATAGGAATCATTCTTTGTTGTACGTGTTTGGATCGTACTTTGTGATTCGTGTCGTGCAGTACCGATCAACGGCTTACTAATGGGTCATACAAACGTGATGCACGAAAAACCAAGCAAGTCTAAAATTTAGATATCGTGACTTCGTGGTTGTCGGTTGATTGTTGGAAAATTATTTGTGATATTTATATGTTAGAAACTCTTCATCTGACAACCACTGTTGCGTTCGGGTCATTGAAAATAAGGAAACACCAGCATCAAGCCGGGGTCAAGTATGTGCTCTTGAGCCCAAATGCGAGAAAACGTTTCTTCGAACAACATGACGTCATCATTGAAAACGTGCGTAATATAAAAGAATTTACCATGTCAGCAAAGGTCTGGACGTATGCATTCATACCACTGTATCGCTCTTCAGATTGAACACATTTACTTGAAATGAAGCGCCTAAAGTGACGTTTTCTTGAATATGACTTATTTCTGTGGGTAAATCCCACCCATCGCCCTGCCAGCGATTTTACAATGTTGACATCTACTGCCAAGGGTATGTGTGAAATTTCCAAATCTATCTGGGTCTTTTTAAGGATCGCGCAAACTCACCTATGAATCTGTGACATATTAAAGCTAAATATAAGACTTCACATTCCGAATGCCTCTAGTCTACACCCTTCTTGGAAGAGTAATATTCCTTTTCATGTTTCTATGATGTTCACACAAGCATGCATGTAAAAACATTGCTAGTTAGTCAGTACTGGAATACATTTTCTTTGGATTGAAATGTGTAAATCGAATTGGTTACGATACAGTTAACAGGCTGTGTCATATTAAACTTTAATTTAAACATGTCTGACCGGCAGGTAATATTAATCACAAAGACGCAGTGACGACAATTGAAGTATGTATTTTGTTATAAACCTTGTGTGAAGATTGTTGCAGCATGTAAGCAACCCTGCTTTTTGTTATATTCCCCACCCCGGAGTAGTACTATACTTTTCTTTTCACGAGAAATAAAGCCCAAAACTGTGGCAGTTCCTGAATAGTTTACTACCAAAATGTTTTTTGTTTTGTTTTAAGTTAATCTCCTATAAATGGCCATCCTTTAGCATGGGGTACTGGTAATTTCCAGTCTATTGCATATCTTTCCTAATTCAGACTGATCTTGGATGCACACTTTTAGACAGCAAACGTCAAAATCCGAAGCTAGGTTAAAATCTTCTTGTAGAGACTCGAGGTCTGAAGTAACAGAATATTGTAAGCATCTCTGTTTATGAGGCATTCCATCGAGAACTGAATCAGTGTCATCCATCTTGCAGTCTTACACTTTACGCAAATACCATTTCACTCTCCGACTGTTGTAGCTTTGCATTGCAGCTGCAGTTTGTTATCTAGTTGCAGCATCCTGATCTACAGAGAAGCCTCAATGGACTATACCAATGGCCCTCAGTGAATTATTTGGATGTATCGTAAATTTTAGGGTAGCTTTAAAGTGCAAGCATTTGACCGGAAACAATATACGAAACTATGTTCAAATTATTTTATTCTGTGCGAATATTTCCCATAGTTTGAAACACAAGTATCTATTACACATAACAGGGAATAAGTGGTGTTCTGTATTACATTGAATAGGCTATATCACATATAGAACCTTGTAAGGTATTGTATAAAGAAATTTGTTATTGTTGGAATGTGAATCTGCCATACATATTCTGCATGAACTGGCTATATTCAATATTGCACACAATAGTGAGTAAAAAGTAGAGTAATCTAACCTTATGGTCCAATATGTTTGAGGTATATGTGAAGCATTAATCATTCCGCTATAATGTGACATGCATGGTGAAACACAGAACGCACTCTTCCTCAGTCATTTCATCCTGGTCTATTAATATGTAATGCACCATATGATCCTTTCATTACAGTATATAGGCAAAACTCATTTTCAAATTCAGAACATTCCCCCAAAGTTACTTGTAATCTCCAATTAAAGTCCTTACTAAGAAAACACTAATGGCACCACTGAATTCTCTTTAACAAGGATTATCTCAGTGTGGAAGCTTGTGACATCTGCATTCATTTATGTATAGTATTTTCTAGTTGCTTGACCAAAACACACGAATGACTACAAGGTGAGGTTAAACTGGACTTAAAACATCGGAGTTGAATTGACCTATGTAGCTAATCATTATCAGCATTGAATGCGCATTCATGTGTTTTACTCAAAGCCATAACGTGCAAGAAAACTAGTTAAAAAGAATAGATAAGAATAACCACCAGATCATTCCGATCAGGTTTAGAGAACGTAAAATTAGACTACGCAGTGCTAGCCAATAAGCTAGTAAAAAGTAATTACACTAAGTAACTTCCCTAACACTTCAATGCATTGAATGAGCACTATAGTACATGTAGTTGTTATTCAGCTGCGATTGCCCATGTATTTTATATTAACCTAAACGTTCTTTAATATCCATGCACAGCCTGACAACTGTCAATCATTGGCGCAATTGTAACAAAACGGAAACGTTTAGCTTATACCTGAAGGTAGTGCAACACAGGTTTTGTAATTAAAAAGTAACTCAATTTGACAAGTATAAGATGAAATTGCAGCTCAAGACTGCTGTACAGGAACTCACTAATAAGTAAAGTATCTCATTTGTACATGGTCTTCCTTCAGCACTGGGTTCAGTAATTTGTATCCCATAAAAGATCTATCGTATTTAAAATGCATAATTTTACATGATACACACCAATCTATAGAGCTTAGTGATTATTATTATTAAACAAAAAACTGTATATTTCAACTCGAAATTAAAGCAACGTTTTATATAGATGCTTTGGAATGAAACTGAATAGGTATGATTCATCTAGATTTCGCAAAGTTTAACAGATTACACAACTTCCATTACAGGCTCAGACTCATGTAGCGTTGCATTTTAGTCACACTCTTGTATTGACCTCAGGTGTTAGTATACTTTTATGTGAGGAACACTCAACGACTATATGACATACGGCGATTGAAAAACGTTAAAAACAAGAATGATCATGAAATAAACATTTATCATATTCTTCGTCGCATGAGCTGCTTTTGGCTATGTTTTAGAATAGGTTACGAATTATGCAAAATCAAGCCAAGTGAAGCGATTAAATAAAATAAACAATTTGGCCAGCAATTTTAAATAAGCAGTCTATAAAATTACCAATATACTCATTTATTGCTACTGCTACCTTTTCTCTAACACAAAGAAATAATTTGCAAACTTCAAGCGGAGTTTCATTTTTGAAAATAAATTATTTATTTGGAGTTGGAGGAGGTGGAGTATGTTGAGTCAAAGTGGCAGGTGGGTAGGAGGAATAGGTGGTGTAGGAGTAGAGAAGTATCGGTGTAGATGTTGAGGTGAAGCAGGAGTAGATGAGCAAAATCGTTTCATAGCATTAGCTTTCGACAGTGTAAGCGTTAACGTGATCCTTGCTATGGTGATATCACTGTAGCTATGATGGCAATACTTATAAGTGTTGATGTGATCATTGCTATCAGTGATGTCACTCTAACTGTTACACCCTTCTCTTTAAACAGTTATGTCACCGTTTCACCGCAAGGTCGCTGAGTCTAAAATAATACAAATAATTCGGCATACTAACATTAGTTTTACATCAGAAACCTGGCTCAAGCTATATGGATTTCTCCACTTTGGAGAGGAAGAAAGCCTATTAACTTTGTGGTTAAAAGGTCAATGAGCAATGTCACTGTTTCTGAAAGAAACAAATGCTTGCTGCACACATTTTCAGTTATCAGTCGTGTTCTAAATTTTGTGGATGACCTACACGTTGGGCACGAAAGTAGCTAATTGATGTTAGTGTTAAACGGTGAAAAGTCAAGGTCAATATGACTGTTAAAGGGAACTGTTTCTTTGCAGGATAACTCTGAACTGAGATAATTTATCCTAACAAACGTTCGTAAAGCGCCTGCGCTTCAGACATGAAGGAGAACTATGGATGTTGGTGTCCAAAGGACTATGAACAAAGTCGTTTTGACTCGAGCAAAATATTGGTTATTGCGAGTTAACTTTTGTTTTAGAGTACCCTTTTGGAACCCTTTGTGGGTTCCGTTAGGCAGAATAGGCCCAATGCGCTTTCAACATGTTTTACAAGGTGACTAATGAGAGTATGGGCAGGCACTTTGCTCTGGGATGAGTATCTGAGAAGGTCTTGGATAAAACAATGACTTTGTATTTTACTTATTGTACCCATTTTTGCCCCTAACTTTGGTGTGCGCCTTTGCGATAATTACATTTATGCGGAACTCTATAGCAAGGATTGTGCTGCTGTGCCATTAAACCCTATGCATATGTCACGTTGGCTAAGGCCAGGTATTAAGTCGTGTATAGCAAGCCATGTGTTTGATGTCTAAACATTGCCGCGGGCCAGTGTTAATTTCTTACGCAAGGTTACATGACCAGTCGGAGGGGACCGGAACTTGAGTTGGCGTAGGCGACCGCTCGCATCATTTGACAAAGGATTGTACTTATCACACCTGGGTGTTAAGAGGTTAGGTTTGGATCAAAGGGAAGCCCGCGGAGTGAACGGGGCGTGTCCTTATCCGTCCCCAAATGGAAAGGCAGCGAGAAGGACATTGTCCGCCAAGTTTGATTGGATCGGATCACAACGACAACCAATCAGATATTAAGATAGAGGGTGTGATTACAATTTAGATCCAAAGTATAACTTTCATAACTCGTAAGCAAAAAGTTTGTTTCTCCTGGGCAGATCGTTGAGCAAATAGGGTTACTCCGAGAAAGCCACTCGTAATTTGGCAGAAAACCTTAGAGAGGTAGATTCTAAGGAAAGACGAAGCTTCGAAAAAGTCAATAAGTTATTTGCTCCATTTATGCAGAATATTACGGCATCATAATTGTAATTATTTGTGGTATGTATAATTAATTACTAGCATCGTTTAGTATGTAGAATTACCTTTGTAGTGTTTCATTTACATGCGTATTTGAGAAATGGGCTTGAGCCTTCCATAGAGAATTATGTAGATTGTTAGCCTGTGGTCAGAATTAATTTTGTAATTCGCTATTAGGTTACTTCGTAGAAAACCAGTGCATTTATTAATGCGTTATGTTAGAATGTACGCATGCTTGAGTTGTGAGTTTGGAAAATGGTTGAAGTAAGTAAGATTAGTTACTATAGACGTATGCGTATATCAGAACATGGATATTTGAATATTTGTTTACTTTGTATGAGTGTAAGGTAAAGGAATGGGTCTGATTATTGTGATATTGTTTTGTATAACGGGATTAGGAATATGTGCTGATGTGACGCAATTTATTGATATATGTATAAGAAGTAATTGATACCGTGCAGTATTATGATATTTGTTTTACCATACAAGAACGTATGAATATTTCGATGTGAATGAATGCGTGACCGAAGAAATTAATAGCCGTTATCTGATGATAGGCTGTGTGTAGTGTGAGATGAGAGGGCTAAGGTTGTTGTTGTTCTTGTGGGGCTTAACGCCATTTTTCAGCACACGATAGGCTATATATGGCGGCCAGTATTAATGGTGGAGGAAGAAACCGGGAAATCCGCGGAAAGAACCACCGACCCACGAGAAGCTACTGGCAAGCTTTCTCACATATCCAGAGGGCTAAGGAAAAGTATTGTACCATTCTTGTGTTTTCAAAGGAAGGGTTTTAGGGGACAGAACTTCTGGTTCAGTTGAGTCCCGAGTCTCCAAGAGGGGAGACGGAAGTGAGACTAGCCGAACAGTCGGACTCGACAAAGTCTAGTCGGTGGAGAGAAGGTGGATAGAAGGTGGAGAAGGAAGAAAAAGAGTCTGGAGGAGAAAGTGGAGGAGGAGGAGAAGGAGTGTAGAGAAGTCGAGGAGGAGGAGGATTGGGAATTTGGAGGAAGTCGGGGAGGAAGAGGAGAAGGAATTGGGAGAAGTAGGAGAGAGAATACACAGATGAGTAGAATACAAGGACAGGTGGAAATCTGTCTCACACTACTAATCAGGTGATGCAATAGGCTATTAAAGGGTCGAGCGGAAGGAGTGTACTTGGGAAATTTGAATCATTTGACTATTGAATTGTTATTAAATTGTTATTCTTTGAATTTCACCCTTTTTTGTATATTTAACCATTTAACCGTCGGTATTGTTGACTGGGGGCTCGGAGCTTTACATCTATCTTTCACTAATTAAACTTTCAACCAAAATCGAGCCTGGGTGGGACTTCTACAATAGTTTAATTATCATATTGGGAGCACCCCACCCCAATCATAACATAACCCGATCTTTCACAACATACAATATCAATACATATTGCATCTGACTTTCAGAGTACAGGCTGTACCTCAGAACGGTGTGTAGGGTCGATGATGTTAACCCCTTCAACCCAACCCCCAGGGACCTCTCGATCCAAAACCGAGCTCATCTCTGAAGCCAAAGATTTTATGGTCCAATACTATGGCAGCATGAAAAGGTAAGATAAAGTCAGAGGTGCCCGGCTGTGGAACTATGTCGGATTTTGTGGGATCGGACAGGATTTGCGAATACCTTAGCAGAGCGCTACTCTTAAATTTTGGAAAACACTTTCAGTCTGCATCGACTGCGGAAGATCAGGCAGAAATAACAGGGCCTTAAAAATATATGTCTAATTCACATTTTATGTCCAACTCGGATAAAGAAATTCTTTTCTTTTTGTCTAAATATTTTAACCAAGAAATATGATTTCAATAAGTAGAGACCTATTAAATTAGTATATTTGCATGAGTGTTTGAATGTATATGCATGTACATCTATATGCATGGATGTGTTTTCATAGGTATGTATATGTGCATGCATATGTCTCTATGATTGCCAACATGCATGAATGTATATAATAAACTGTATGCATGTATGTCTGCATGTGCTGTGTGTGCACATATTTCAGTAAATTATTGTATTGTTATAGATTAAATATACCGATTGGGCCGATGGTTCTTATTATGTAAATGCCAACCTATTTTAAACAAGGTATGTGCCTTGTCTTTGCATGTTTATAAAGTGTCAAACACGAATCACGGTTGAACAAATCCAAAATCCAACACTTCATTTAGAGGCGGAGGGTCAATGCATAACTAAGAAAAAACTTGGAGAATAAGAGTTGATTGATTGGCTGGTTTAAAGGTACTTTTAACACATTACTAGCTTTATTATGCCGTTGAAATAGGAGGTAGATGCACTCTGAAAGATACACAGAGGCATCATACCCGGGCTGGATTTGGCCATCACTGGATCCAACGCTCTACCATTTTACCTAGCGCAGTTCAATTCGAGAATAAATATTCAAAGACACGTTTGTCGAATTTTTGTCTCTAAGTCAGACATAAACTCTATCAAGCTTTGATTTTTAGAAGCCAAACGAAGAAGTGGATAACTGACTAAATTAAAACAGATGAAACATAACTTCGTACATGTTTGCTTCTTCTTTCCTTGCGGCGCACCTGAATCTCGAACCACACAAATATATATATATCGTGGAATTTAGCTCAATTTAGCGAGAAGCGAGACATAGCAATTACTTTCTGCTACGGAAGTAGCATTAACATTTTGATAAGATTTTGGTTAAGGTTTCGTTGGCATACATCTTGAAAATTCCTTAAGAGTATCATCCTTTTTGGCATGACAATATTTTTCTTTGCCGCTGTCGCTCGTTCCTTTCATCAAATGAGTCAAGGTCGCATTCATAGAAAATTTGAGTCAGCGTTTTGGTGAAGCCGCTTAATTTTTCTTGATACTAACAGCTGCCTCGCTTGGCGCTCAGCATTAAGAGGTTAGTGTTAGGACTGGTCGGCCTGGTGTCAGGATAATGTGACTGGGTGGGACATCATGCCACATGTCTGCGGCATGATGCCCCAGTGCTAGACATCACTATAAACTGTCACACTGCAGACATCGTAGCGATATGACTGAAAAATTGTTAAAGCTACGTTAAAAATCTAAATCACACAAATCACACAATTTTTCTTTTAATTTTTGAACACATTTATGAATTTTGTACACACATGAGATGAATCATTATGAAGCTAAGACAATTCATTGTATAGAATGCTTGCTTGTTCCTTAACCCTTCGGGTAAGGTCAGAGTCACAGAAAATGTGCATTACTGTTTGCGTTAAGCGCTTTCTTTTGAAACTATTTCCTAATGGATTTTCTTCATACTTGGATAAAATCCATTTCAACAAAATGAAACTCATTCAGTAAATCGCATGCCTGCCCTTCTGACCTTAATTTCTTTCTAGTTGTCTATGAAAATTTGCTTTAAGATGGTGGTCCAATATTTTTTAGGTCAGATGCTTATATTTTCTGAACCCTTAGAGGGCCTTAGAGGGACTTTATTTCTACTTGGAATGGATCATTATAAAGGTAAATCTTCGTTCAATATTTTAACCTCGGGTCAAGGTCAGACGATTTATATCGAATTTACTTGCGTAAGGTTTTGCTGCAGAAACGTGATTTTAGTACAGCCATTTGTTCTAGTTTGGATATCTTTGGTAAAGAGATGTAAATGGGAATTTATCTCTGACAGAGAAAATAAAGCTGATCACCAGAAGCGCTGGATGGATGTCCTCACAGCCATTGAAAACACGGGCACATACGAGCTGACAATAGATGAGCTAACCTTTGGAGCAAAGACTGCATGGAGAAACGCACCTAGGTGTATCGGACGGATTCAGTGGTCCAAGCTTCAGGTAAGCATAACTCCATTTATCTACCTAACTACATATGTAGAACGACTTCATGACTGACAGAAAGTTAGTCCAGTATGTCAACATGCTAATAAACCTAATTTCTCCTTATATACTTAGAGGAAGGCATGGAAATTACAGTATTTGCCATCAGCTACCATTATCAAAGGACAAGGCACGTTTTAATTAGAAAATGTTCTCGACAAAATCACTTTTCTTGAGTGCTGGGGGGATAATCTAACGTATATATCAACTATTAATGCTATGCTATCTACGCACGTGATCACCTGTAAAACTTTTGTAAATCTACACAAATTGTATCATCATACAGCAGAGCAAAAATGCTACTATACTGCAACTGTATATATGTCTACGTTGAATATATAAATAAGCAATATACAGAGAAGCGATTTTCTTTATCTACAACATATAAACACCTCCGCTTGATTATGAGAAGTTAACACGGAAGTGTAAAACAAAATAAAATATCTTACACGTTATTTGGACCTCATGACGTCTGGCATATTCTTCTGTATCACCTGAGCATAAACTGTTCATGTAGTTAATCTTCTTGATGATCTTGTTGTTGTTGTTGTTGTAGGGTTTAACGCCATTTTTCAGCACAAGATAGGCTATACATGGCGGCCAGTATTAATGTTGGAGGAAGAACCCGGAAAAACCCCGGAAAGAACCACCGACCCACGAGAAGCTACCGGCAATCTTTCTCACATACCCACATTGATTGAATCCGAGACTCTAACCCACGCAGACAGAGGTGAGATGGCAATGATCCGTAACGGAGAGCGCTTTAGACCACTTGGCCACTCGGGGCCCCTCTTGATGATCTAGCAATAATCTAGCAATCTTGATGATCTAGCAATGACTATAAGCGTTATAAGCAAGTCAATCGCATTTTCAAATATGTTGAAAAAGTACGCTATTGAAAACTGATCTCTTACTGGCAAACAGTCCGTAAAAAACTCAGCCTTGGACTTTAAAAGAATCCACAACAGTGAAGTCAGCATTAGCGGTCATGGTGACCTACTATTTAAATCACGTAGAGTAAGTCATGCAAATTCATATCAGTAAGTGTCTTTAGTGATTAATATTGGTGGGGTGGATTAATATGATATTCTGTCTTGGTATAATTTAACAAGTGGTAAAGTAACACGACAATTGATGGTTGCTGTATCGTGTCTGTCATCCTTCGATAACGGATGTGTGTCTGCTTTCTCTACTGACGACCTGATATGTGAATGGACTGATCATACCTCGAAAAAGCCAGACTGTTCATCATTAAAATGCTATCATGTGGATGCGACCTTCAGTATTAATTTATATCCATTTGAGTCATACAAGAAGGATCATGATATCCGCAGTTCGATTCAACTTTGCACGGAGATGTAGTTTGATCAATAGGAGCCATTTTGGAAGAGTAGGTGACTGTTGCTTACTTTTCATAACCTAATTCATCTAGCAGGTTCCATGTCCAGTACTGGAGCGTAGTGCCACACCTAAAGAACCTATTATTACAGTCTTAATGTTTTCTGTAAATTTTAAAGCAGATTTGTTAGCTCAATACGCAGTTCTCATTGTTTGTATTTGTTCTATTCTTTGTTGCAATCTATATCTCATAATAAGGACAGCGTCCCTGCTAGTGCCTAATTGACGTACATAGCGAATCACATTTTATGAGTACGAGTAAACATAGACAAACGCAAAGGGCCTACAGTATAAAATATACTGTTTATAAAGGACATCATTTATCAACCACTTCTATATTTACTTACATATTTCATTTCCAAATAAAGGATGCTTGTCCACAAAGGGCAACATTTTGGGGTCCTGGTTGTGTCTTCTATAGACATGTTTCTCTGTGATACCTCGAGTGACCTCTATAGATAGATTTTACAGTGTACAAAATTTTAACAGCGATGAATATGCTCGGCTTTTTTTCAGTTATTCGATGCTCGTCATATTACCACAGCGAGAGGCATGTTTGAGGCTATATGTAACCACATCAAATATGGAACGAACAATGGAAATATTAGGTACTCTAATAATTTCTTTTTAATACTTATCTGTATTTTATGTGGAAGTGTGACTTCCATACACAACGCGATGTTGCATGCTTAGGTAAGGTATTCAGCTGACTCATTGTGATCATACTTTGCTGTATGTACAAAGCGACAAAGTGAGTATCATTTTATGCTAGGATTCCTGCCTCACCCATGTATACAGAAACATGCTTCATTATAGCACTGACAACTACAATCATGACTCTACAATCCGGATCATAAATACCTAACAACAATCTGAAAATTAGTACACAGAATCCTCATATCAATTTCCGATGAACCCTGTTCTGAGATTACCTTGATGCTATATCTAAACCAATAGTGTTCAATTTCCAGCCTCTTTGTATTGTACAGCGCAGATAAGAGTAGGTTTTTATTGCACTCTTGTAACTTTCCCTGTCTTCTTTTTCTGGCCTAAAAGTACACTTAGTAAGCTGTTAATATGCTTATAATTCTTCTGAAAGCTCTGACCAGAATGGTTCCCGCATTTGTGTGACATACACGTCTTCCAGCCCCAATTAGATGTGGATGGCAATCTCATATTCTGCATTAATACTTAACCCATCACATCAATGACCAGCAGGCAGTATTCCAGTCACTACTGGCAGAATCAGATGTCTGGTCATTCATTGTAGAGGTATGAAAAACTGGGAATGTCATGGCTTTGTCATCAGTGCATACGTATGTTTATCTAACTAACTATAGACATGAACATCCTGCCTATTTAAATACTACCAACACTTTATCGAGAGTAAGTTTCTGGAAGATGGCTTCAACTATGACAGCAGCATTCGCGTCCACTGTGCAAAATATTGCACTTATATATCCATATTTCGCAGAGACTGCTAGATGATGTAAACTCCTTGTGTCTGTTTTTTTTTTCAGTGTACAAGGACACATGCCACTAATATCCCTGTGGTACATAGTAACATTGTCCCCTGAAAAGAAATCACTTCTTTATCTTCATATAATATTGTGATTGATTCCTTAGCGAGTTAATCGAAGAGCTCTGCTTTGGGTTTGTTTGCCTTTTGAAATGCATTCTAGTTGAACAGTACATTGTTGTTAAGGTGGACATTTCTTCTCACCATTCCCTTCTTTGCTTTGTTTGTAGAGAGCAAGCTGTCTGGAAAATATTCATCCCAAAAGATGTTACATTTTGCAGACGTGATTTGATATATTGACAAATGTATCTTGTTGTTTCAACTGTGCAGAATAAATGTTGATCAAATATCCAATTCTGATTATGTTTCTAGAGGATAGAATGCGTTGAAGACGCAAGAAAGAACTCTCGTATGTCTGTATTGTACTTTACTTTGGGTACATATTAAGGAAAGCAATGCAAATTCGACGTCTGCGTTAGCAATTGTATTATAAACCATTTACAAATATCTGAAAATATGAAAGATTTCTTGAGAAATTGTTCAATAAAAATAAACAAATTTTCACACGATACTTATTATATCAGACCATTACAGGACTATATGAGTGATGCTATGCAATGGACTGATTTTTGGATGATTTATCTTAAAGAACAACGACAATAAAAGGAACTGCGACAACAACTCAAGACCGATTCTAGCAATTAATATCAAATATAGGAAATTGATCTTCAAATGAAGTGTCATTAGTGATGCCAAACTGGGTTACACTGGTCTCTTCATCATCTATTTAGACAATATCTAGGGAAGATAAATAAGAAAATTCTAAAATATTTGGTCTGTCAGATCTGTTGTTTGGAATGGTTTTTTAGTATTGTCTTTTATTTTCTCCAGGTGCTACTGTTTTTCCTCTTAAAAAGTCTGTGCTAAGTAGCCTCTAAGAGAACTTATTGTAAGTTGTAGAAGTTTACATTGTCACGACGAATATTTGAATACTAATCGTTGAGACAGGTACTGCAATTATCTTATCTATATGAATTGCATTTCATTCTAGGCTAGGCAAAGAAACTGTTAAAGAGCAAAATGATAAATCAGACTCAGTATCGTTAAATAATATTGGTTAAAACTCGTTTTACCTGCTGTATTTGATTGTATATAAAATCCTCTATTGGCAGATCTGCCATAACAATCTTTGCTCCTCGGAAAAGCGGGCGACACGACTTTCGTGTATGGAACTCACAGCTGTTCTCATATGCCGGCTACAAACAACCGGACGAAACTGTGATCGGAGACCCCATCAACGCCGAGTTCACTGAGGTAAAGCCACTTATTGATATGTTAACCAGGTTTGGCTGTTATGAGCAAATTGTATTGGAAATAATTTAATATTGCTTTAGAAAAAAAAAACCTAATCATCGTCAGTTTCCTAAGAACACAATATAATCCCAAAATAAGGGTAAATGTGTCCAGAGGCTTTTATGTGTATATCACAAATTATGGTACAAAATTCAATCAGAGAAACATTAGACGGAAATTTTAAGTAAGATTGCAATATGCCTTAAAGTATTTAAAAAGAGGCAAAAAATTGAATTTGTACTTGACAGTTAATCATACCTTACATTAAGGACAAAAAGAGAATAAAGGTTTGAATTCGTACTTGACTGGTATTCATACCTTAGATTTTAAGACAAAAAGAGAAAAAAATATTGAATTTGTTCATGACTGGCATTCATACATTAGATTTGAGGACAAAAATATAAAAAGGATTTAATTCGTACTTGAGTGGTATTCTTACTTTATATTTAAAGAATGAGGATAGCGACATCGACGAGATGAACTATATCACAGGTGGCGTCGGCATTTGCTCATATCAATAGGTATACATACCCCCATGTCGGTATTGGCTCATATCAAATGGTATACATATGTGTAGTTCCAATGTATATCGATCTTTCTTTCTTCCAAAGTTCACACGCAACAAATTAGAGTGAGTTGCATAGCACCTGCGTCATAGAAAGGGGTCAAGAGGCTAACTTTGTACATGCATGCTGATCAAATTAAGAGAGGCCAAGAGCCTAACTTTGTACATGGATGCTGATCAAATTGAGAGGGGCCAAGAGACTAACTTTGTACATGGATGCTGATCAAATTGAGAGGGGCCAAGAGACTAACTTTGTACATGCATGCTGATCAAATTGAGAGAGGCCAAGAGCCTAACTTTGTACATGCATGCTGATTAAAAGAGAGGGGCCACGAGGTTAAATTTGTAAATGCATGCTGATTAATAGAGAGGGACCAAGAGGCTAACTTTGTACATGCATGCTGATTATTTGTGCATTTATGGTTAAGGTTTTGCGCGTAGCTCATGATCACGTATGTATTTTTCCTCCTGTATAAATATTGTTATCCTTGTAATGATGACACCTGGTGAGATTATGCATTTTAAACAGCACTACACTGGCAATTCAAAAGACGGTCGTTGTGACCCATATTTCATGCTTGATTAACTTTGGATAAAGTTTGTGTTTTAAGTTTATTTTCTGAGCACCTTTATGCTACAGTCACTCTAATATGCTTTATACGAATATCTATTAGTACCACACCCATATAGCAAAAGAAGGTCACTGTGACCTATAATTCCATGATATTGACTTTATAAAAACTGTTTGCGTTTTGCTTATCCACACATTGGTTATTTTGCATGCCATGTATATATTACACTATCAAGAAATATGCAACTTGCCGAGGGCATGCTTACTGTAGCGTACTAATCCCTTTTTACAAGGAGGATGATCAGAAAACATATAGTGTGCGTCACTGACTGAGATTAAATGTTTGATATTTATCTATCAGGAGGTGTTCAGATTAGAATCCAGTGGATGATGAATATTACCAAACTCTTACAACAATAGAAGCTCACTGTGGCTGATTATTCGTCTTTTGCTGGCTTTGGATAAGCTTTTGCGTTTGGTGTTAGAACACCAAAAAATATACCTGTTAATGTTAACTGTTGAAGTTTTGCTTTTAAAATTCATTTTTGGGTGCTTTTCGTGTTAAAATAATGGAGCTGTATTGAATACATTTTTGCTAATAATATCCAAAGCAGATCACTGTGACCTGCATCTTATGTTACCGCTCTGGTGGCTTAAGTGGTTAGAAAGTCTGCCTCGGATGCGGGAGGTCGTGGGTTCGAACCCCGACCGAGTCATACCAAAGACTCATAAAAATGGTACTGGCAGCTACCTTGCTTGGCGCTCAGCGTTACGAGGTTAGTGTTAGGATTAGCCGGGCTGGTGTCAGGATAATGTGACTGGGTGGGACTTGATTTTACATGTCTGCGGCAAGATGCTTAGACATCATTATAAACTGCCACAACGCAAGACATCGTAGCGATATGACCGAAACATTTTTAAAGCTACGTTAAAATCCAAATCACACACACACACACACACACACACACACACACACACACATCGTATGTTTTACTCAGGTCGGTTAACTATGTGTGGTTAGGTCATACATACATAGGATTTTCAATATACACAGTAAGCCCTTCATGGCCAGTACTGTTTAAGGTAGGAATAAATATGTTCAGTAAGTGGTAAACTTTTCACATTGCATCGTGTATTGTGATAGGCTGCTATCAGCAGGTTGACTTTGTATTTTGCATTTGACTGTGCAGGTAAAAGAAGAGTCGGATATATGCTTCTAATGTGAGATCTTAGTTGTAATGAGTGCAATGATTGATGTATGAACAATGCTTGTGAATGTGGTCATATTAGCACGAACTCTAAGTGTTCTCAAATCTTTCCGCTTCCACTAGTAAAAACCTATTTTTTCTAGTAGTGGACAATTATAATACATCTGCAGGTAGAGTTTATGAACAACGATTATATATATATGGGGTTCCAAAAGAATTTCAGTCACGAGACTTGTTCGGTTTACTGAGGTCTTGCAGATATGAAAAAGTCCTTTTCCTAGATGCTTATGTGATGTGACGAGCGAGCGCGCGCGCGAGAGAGAGAGAGAGAGGGGGGGGGGGTAGGTATGAGAGCGTCAGTGTGTGTGTGTGTGTGTGTGTGTAAGATTGCACAAACATAAAGAAAGCTGCACTTTTAAATAAATGTATTTAACGAAGAATGAGCTGAACAATATACATTCCATCAGAAAATCACTTCCTATCACCTAAATAAATACAATTCGTCCACAGAGACATACAATCCGCCTCACAGGAAACATTTGAGAAATGAGCTACTTAAATTCATTAGAACTATGAATGATGCATCATAACGTTCAAATACTCCATAAAATTCATATTGTTTAGTTAAAGAGCCTGACTTGAAAAAGGCACGGATCGTTGTCTGATATTTCTTACATCTTTCTTTCACTAATGTGGCTTGTGTTAATGACTCCATTTTTTTCTGCCGTAGCTAAATAACATTTATCCTTAGCAATCGGGAAGTTTGTTGATCTCCGTATAAGATCCAAAACTTTGGGTGCGTCTTCGAGTGAATCTGACCTTGAGAATACTGCCTTGTTCGCTCTCCGTGGGGAAAGCATGAATAGCGAGGTCACGCCTTGGTTAATAAAACCATGATAGCTATATTAAAAAGTAAACAACCAAACAAGCAAACAATGTTCTATTGATCATGTCTACAAACGAATAGCATCAATCTAGATTAGGTAATAAACAGATAAACAGTCTTTCATAAATGGCTTACCTACAAGCATTTTACCTTAAAAGCCGGCTATTTTGTAATTTGCAAAGTCTTCATATTTGCTTATTGTCGGCCCTTATCTGTCAGCGCTCGTGTCAAGTTTTGTTTTAACCTCGCGTGTTCAAGAGACATCTTCCGGGTCTTCGTAGCACAGATTACCCCACGACAGCATTATATAGGTCTTTTTCCGAAAGTCGAATCAGGGTTTCTCGATTCCAATATTTAACGCATGCGCAATCGACGTAGGACAACTTTAAAGTGATCGTCGTTAACAGTTCGTGAAGAACGTTTCTGACGAAGGGTAAAGGGTACACCATTTAAAGAAATAGTCTGCTGACAAATCATGAGTGATTATTTTTTAAAAAAAACTGACATCAAAATTTTATTGTTGCAACATACACCAAAGAAATGCAGATTTACTGTCATAAAAATTAGTGGAAAACCTGTACAATATGAAAAAGTGAATGAAAATTTGTCAAGAATTTGTCCATATTAAATCTTTTGTAGAATTGTGGAATTATTCAAAGTAAGTGATGACAAATTCTCTATTTGTATAAGACGAGTAGGTCCCTTGAGTTGCCCTACGTCAAATGCACATGACCGTATCGGATGCGGCTATGGAATAGGTTTGGCCAGCTAAAAATAGTATCGGAAAATGATCTATACACTACTTAATCTGTTTCACCTTGTGCTAGGAACCTACAAGCTAAACTGTATGTCCAGTTTTGAATATAGTTTAGGTTCTATTGGTTTTTAAAGTGTCAAGTTGAAATTTGGGATCGAAATTTGTTTCGGTATTCGCAGTTCAGGGGTTTCGGTTTGCTCGTGAAAATTATGAGATCTAAGAAAGAAAAAAAGACAAAATCGCAACTAGAACGAAATTTGGTCGGTCTTGATTTGACTCCGGTGTGTTTGGAGGAGTTTCATATATATATATATATATATATATATATATATATATATATATATATATATATATATATATATATATATATATATATATATATATATATTTGTGTGTGTGAAGTTTATAAGATCATTAAGGTATCTTCACTTTAATATATAAAGGATGATCACTCTAGCATGATAATAATCTTTCTAGATGCGAGCTATAATCGTTGATTAAATTCTGCTTGTGACTCTAAACCATAGGAGAGAGCAATGATGGCGCAAATGCATATACCTAAATTTCTTTCATATTTCTATGCTTGAAGGAAGGAAGAATTTTATTAAAGATAAGAATGAGTTTACAATGTGATCCGTTATCTTTAAAATTTTGGATTGCATGATTTTTGAATTTTCTTCTATCAATATATTGAATTAGTTTTAAAGATCAAACAAGGTCCTTTACAACGCCAATTTTGTTTCCATAGTTCTGTCAGAAAATGGGTTGGAAAGGAAAGAACGGAAGGTTTGACATTCTTCCACTGGTTCTACAGGCCAATGGACATGATCCGGAGCTGTTTGAAATTCCACCTGAATTAGTTCTGGAGGTTAACCTAAAGCATCCCAAGTAAAGCGCATATTACGATTGCTATTACATATTACGTTTCACTGTATTATATAATAAGCAATCGTTGTTACACAGAATAATGTGATATACACAGATAACCCCAGTGTCACCAAGCGTTAACTTTAAGCAATATAGACATTAAAATGTCTTCAAACATTTATAGGAGCATGGGGAATGAGATTGTACCAAAGGTCGAGGCCAGAAGATGCAGTGTTTCCAGAGATCTTTTGATCAACGTATATATTTACTAAATACAGCCTAGCCGCATTTATGCAGCATTCCTGTATCTGACAAATGATTCTGTCTAACGAAAATATTGGGAACGATTGTATTCTATTATATATAGTCTCAGTGATGCAAACCATTTGATTTCGGATTAAGCCTGTGCACATTTAGCACCAACAATAATTAATCTGACGCAAAATTAAATATTTTATCCCACTAGCAGATCACCATGCCAGACAACCGTAGCGTCATAGCAAGCCTTTTCATATCTTTCACGAATTTACAGCACTGTTTAAGCGTTTTTAAACACAGATGACATTGTAGTGAAGTTTCGAGTGCATCACTGAAGCATTGTAGTCAATGTATAGCGCATGAGAGAGAGAGAGAGAGAGAGAGAGAGAGAGAGAGAGAGAGAGAGAGAGAGAGAACAATTATAGAAAATGCCCAGCAGTACAGAGATAAAAGTCTAAATGGCTTCTCCATAAGATTCATCTAACAAAAGTAACATAGATATAGCGAATTTTGCGCGATTATACAAAATATAGTCAATTCATTTTGATATCTTACGCCTCAGTAGCTACTGAAGATCATGTCATATAGGTTCTTAACTGTATCGAAATCATGGAAAATGAAATTATTTCTTTTCCCTCACAGATTGTCATGGTTTGCCGACTTAGGTCTAAAGTGGTACTCGGTGCCGGCTGTTTCTAATATGTTGTTTGATTGCGGCGGTCTGGAGTTCACAGCCAGCCCCTTCAATGGCTGGTACATGGGTACAGAAGTAGGCGCCCGGGACCTATGTGACCCACATCGCTACAACATCCTTGAAGTGAGTTGAATCTTAACCCAGTACAAGTATACTGAGTGAGGAGCAGTATGTATTATGGTACATGCACATGTGTGTGCGTATGTAAATGTTCTGTTTGTTGCATCCATCATAATTTAAGTAGAATTAATACTCTTAGTCCTACTTGTGGCCTTTTAAGAACTGATCTGCAACTTTGGATACCCTTGGATTATGAACATTGTTTCATTACATTACCCATTTGTACAATCAATTTACCCTAACCAAGAATTACTCATGAAGCAATTTGAGCCATTTTATCTGATCTGACACAGACAATTTGTAAATCCTCTCCCCACACCGCCCTTCCGCACATGTGAGATCTAGAAAAAATATTGGCCAATCAGACTCACTCCTTTAAAGTTTCTTTGGTTGGGTAATACAACCACACTTGTGTGTGACGACTGGAACGTCGCTTATGGAAGTCGCTTCATTTCACATATCGTCCACACTAAATATCATTGCGAAAATGGAATTGTGACTGAGCTAGCAAACATGTTTCATTGCAGATAGTTGCTCAGAAGATGGAGCTGGATACAAGGAATAACTCCAGCTTGTGGAAGGACCAGGCCTTGGTGGAAATCAATGTGGCTGTGCTATATAGTTATCAGGTCGGAAAACTTTTATCTTTTGGTTTGATATACCATTGCAGGGTGCACAACCTGGTAGAGTGTTTCCCTATATGACATATTTTCGGCATAAATAACATTTCTATGGATATGTTAGAAAAGGAGGATATCAATGAAGATGTTTTCTATTTATTACCAATATCCTATCTACGCTTTTAATTTGCCGCCATGTTCTGGTGTATCATTTGATTTTAGCAAATCAATTCTCTGTAGAAGACAATGTATACAGGATACTGAACGGTCCGCATTGGCAGAATTACAATTGAAATGATCTTTTCTTTGGTAGGAACCTTCTTTCCGTGATAATATAGATACTACAGTTTTTTGGGAGACTTTTAATATCTTATTTTATGCTCACTCTGACATAGTTATTCTGTAGGATGATTTATTCTTAATGATAATATAGATTCGTAGTGTTCGCTGGCAGCTTCTACTAAAAAAGCTAGCATATCATACTCTTAGATTCTTATTGCTATAGTCATTGCATGCAATGCTAGACCACCGTCCCTTTTCAAAGATCACATTTCATGTCAGCATCAAAGGTAGTCATCATGTGGTAATCAGCTTGAACCTATTAGCAACGCATAAGAAGTTACTTGCAAATGTAGTGAATCGACGCAATTCTAATTTCTCCCTCTCCGTAAAGGCTGCACGTGTTTATTTGTGAGACTTCGTAATTAATTTACGAACAGATTGTACGTGTCACGAGTGATATTTTGTATGAAAGATTTGTTTCTTGAATGCAAAGAATGGGCAAGTGTTTGTTTCTCACTTCAAACATCTAATCTATTTAACAGTAATGCCAGACGAAAACCTGTATATTTTGCAGGAAATGGGTGTGACGATTATGGATCACCACGCCGCCGCCGAGTCTTTCATGAAACACGTGGAGAACGAGCAGCGCCTGCGCGGTGGATGTCCGGCAGATTGGGTCTGGATAGTTCCTCCAATGAGTGGCAGCTTAGTGCCAGTCTTCCGCCAGGAGATGCTACTTTACAAGCTCAAGCCATCATATGAGTATCAGGTACAATTGACCATAGACAGATAAATCATGAGAGAAAATATATGAAGAGTGTATGTCATTATTTTACCTTAACATTTATAGTGTCACAACGTCCGATAATAAACATTGTATGTCATATATAGTAACATAATACTTACAATAGCGTCTGAATCGCACATTTAATTTTTGCGTTTGCGAGACAACTATAATCTCACACTCTTATTCATCAGACTTAAAATTTACAAATATTTTTTCCGAGCAAACATCTACATCACGGGCTTTAGATATTATTTGACTGGTTTTTGTATACGTTTTATAGTAAATGAAATCTCTTTAAAATATGTTCTTCGCATTTCCTAGAGACCATAAAACTCTTCATCGCGAGACTGAGCGTGTGATTTGTGTTACGCCAATAGCAAGAAGCTTTACTTTTGTAACATCATGTTTGGTTGGCTTATAATAACTCAGCTTCAGACTCAGATGCTATATGATTTCCAGGCCTGATTCGTACTTTACCAGATCCCATTTTGTCTAATGATTTGATTATGAATCGACAGTGTTAAGACGGTGCTTTTCTTGTCAACATCAAATAGAAAATGGACGATAGGTGTCATATATAAACATAAGCTTCCTTGTAGAATAATTCCTTAGGCACATGGACTTGCAGTGCAAAACAGCACAGAGTGAGAAACAGAGAGAGGGCGTTAACATTTGTCTCTAATCCATCTTTATGGCTGTGTTAGATTTCCAAAATCTTGTGTACAAAATAGTTGTTCAAAAAATTAATTGCAAAAGTAAAATATGTTCTCCATCCCTGCTTTATATAAGAAACGTTGTGAGTTTTACTAATCATCCTGGTTACGTTAGAATTTTGTCTTGAAAGGTTTTACCAAATGACATGAAATCTTCGATGAATTATTGGCACAAGGGTTTTGAATAAAATCGCGCCGTCCTTACGAAATATCTCTTTATTTTTCTTATCATTGAGGCCCTTCTGATTGTCACAGATAACGTGGAAAATGGCATTGTCCATTTCTCCCCAATACCTCTCTTATGATGTGACACTGCCCACTGCCATACTACCAAAAATTAACAATAGTTGCATTTACCCACTGCAGGACAAATGTAACTCGAAGCAATTAGAAACAATATTTTACCATTGCTAACACCACCAAATGAACCAAAGCAAATCACCTGAAATACCGATATTCAGTTTTTGACTGACATGGGATGTCTATTACAAATAAGTGGAAACAAACCATGATTTCACTAAGCTCTTAGACGGGAGATCATTCCAGAACGCGAGCAGCTTGTAAGAGGAATCATGAGGCTCTATTCCTCTTTGTCATCTTGTTGTATACTGTCTAATTGTATCTGAACAACAATTTGAGATCATCCTAGTTGAAATGATTTTATTAGCCATGTTTACTCTTTAAAATGTTGTCAAAGCTGGCATACTACGAAAAACAAAAGATGGATCATTTAAATCCACACGCAACAATAACATTTTAATATTATTTCCATTCCTAAGTTTGAATTCACTTAAACTTTTCTAGCTAAATTCAAAGTGTACATTTTTCTACTGAAACTCAATGCTTGTTTAGATGTTCAAACCAGTCTATGTTACCACGAATACATCCTTTGCAGGAGGTCCCCTGGAAAACACACGTCTGGAATAGGGAAATGGATAAAACCAATATTAAGGACAAGCCAAGACGTAAGATTGGATTCCGACAATTAGCCAAGTAAGTGATTGCGGAAATGCTTGCATAAAGTATTCTTTTAATATTTTATGTACATTTTAAATGTATCCTCTTGCACCAAGAAAATCAAAAGGAAAATATACTGAAATCGATAAATGTTTAATGTAATAATTTTCCATAAATTTTAAACAGTATATATCTCAAATTTAATTGTAATTAAACAATACTAATGTGATATCAGCGGTGATACTATTCCTAGTACTATATTGTAAACTTTATTTAATTCATTCAAAGGGCAGTGGAATTCTCCGTCAAGCTAATGGGAAGGGCTTTAGCTAAAAGAGTACGATGCACCATTCTATACGCAACGGAGACCGGAAAGTCTGAAGAATTTGCTATGACCCTCTGCCAGATCTTCAAGCATGCTTTCCATGCAAAGGTCTCAAGATTTTTTAAAAATCATATACGGATTATTTCCTTAGTATTATATGTAACTTTCATATCACAAAAATCGCTGTAACATATCTACGTCACATAGCTAGGTCAGTGAGTGACTCGAAGGCTGATCATTTAATGTGGAAAAGGAAGAACCAATCGTCTCTATCAGTTATAAAATTAATGACAATCTTTGAATAAATAAAACGTTTTCATTTTCTAAAAGCTGCTCGTGGCATATAATGTCACTCATTCTATGTTATGAACACATATTTAAGATAACCAGTCTGTCCTTATGACTGCAATCCATCTAACCGATAAATAGGAAGAAAAAAAACCCAGGAAATAATATTGTATTGTTCTTACCTGCTTGAAGGAAGCTAACGATTTCAAAACGATTTTGCTATATAAACAAACTTAAAAGATAGGAGTGCAGTTTGTACCATTGCCATAGTTTTGCAACTGACTAACATGTAGTATGCATGTAACCTTATCAAATATCTGCAACATACATACTAAACCTTATCAAACTCGACCTTTTGCTTAGACCAGTTAGATTCATGTTCTCAACAATGATATTTCCTTTTTCAAACTTTAAACTGATGTTGAAATTTAAATCAATCTGTTGATCAAAAAATCAACATTTAATGCATAAGATTACTTTTAGTGTTAGTATAAGACATTCAGATTACGTAATCTCTTCTTATTGAAACCTTTGTGATTAATGTAAATACTAATCAGTCTTGGCATATGTTACTGAAGCATACGGTACACTAATACACATAACTAAGAAAAGAATCAGCTGAAGGAATAAGTAAAGATCGCATAGAATTAAACTCGCCCGTTACTCTTGTTTTTTAAAAGATGACATACAGACAGCTGGACTGGTTATTTGATTCTGTCATTTTCGCTAATATCAAACTTGAAAATGAGAACAAAACAAAGTTCCATATAGAGAATGAATAATGTTTAGGAGAGTTCTATTGCGTAGATGCCCACTGTATTAACTAAAGGAATAAGTGAAATTTATGATGAATATGTCATGTGCTGAAGTAATACCTTTATAAAAGAAAACTGTGCCTTATGTGATCTGGATTTTTCTGCAGGTATTATCGATGAATGAGTATGACTCCAATGATCTTGAACATGAAGCGCTTTTACTGATCGTAACCAGCACATTTGGAAATGGGGATCCACCTGAAAATGGAGAGGTAAATATAGCAATAAGTTCAAGCTTTCGGGGGTGTAAAAACCAGCAGTTATCAAGTAATAGTTGTGAATGTTGCAGGGTAAAATGACCCAATGTTGAAGTCATGTCCGAAGGATTAAATAGCAAAATAATTGTGTTCAACAAATTTAACTTTCAATGTTGCATATACGGTCGTATTTGACCCGCTATCACTAATTATTATTATTATTGCCTCTCTTCATTAGAATGTACATGTAAACTGGTAATATGTAATAGGTGCATTAATGTAATCTACTCTTCGCTCCATGTCCAAATAGATCATTAAAGTTTTTCTTATTAGAATTGATTCGTATCTAACAGAAAAGAAGCTTGCTCATTTTACCATTTATGTAGAACACAGGTACATTACAGGTTCTATTTTGCTAAAGATTATTATATTTCATTCCTCATGCTTTTAAATGATATAATATCATTTCTGTAATCATTTTCAGATATATACCTATGCTATCAACGACAGAATTATTGATGTTTTTAAGTCAGCGTAATAGCAGACAAAATGTTATCCAGCGGTGTTTATTATTTTTATTTGTTACAAATATATACTATTTTGTTTATACAGGTATTTGCAAAATCTTTGTTTGCAATGAAGCATACAGACAATCAGCATGAGTACGTATGTGAATTCCTTGGGTTTTTGTGTGTGCTTCGTACTCCAGACAATGTTAATTTTGAAGAATACACTGGAGTCAACTTGTCTGTCCGTCCCTGAAACTTTTGTATACCTCATTAAGATATCTTTCTGAACTGGCATGCATTTGTATCTTTAGTAGGCAGTATGTCCTTTAAAAATCGGAATCTGAGATTTGTATGAGGTATTTTAATTTTTATTGCAAGTCGTATCCATCAATCCATCAGGTTTTTCTCCAGTTAATGGGTTGTGAACCGTTGTGAGATATTTACATGAAACTCGGTATACATCTCACTGATTATAATTGTTTCTGCTCCACTTCAGAAGCTGGTTAGTCAGGTTAGTATATTTCAAGTTTTGTTACGAACTATATCAGTCAGTTATAGTTTACTCCGGTATATAGTTCCTGAAATGTTTTAGATATCTTCAGAAAACCTGGTATGCGTTTGTCTCGTGGCAAATGATTGTGTCCAGTTGTGTCCTAGTCTATTCCGTCATATTAATACTTATAGAACAATTCTTCCTATGATTGCAAGTTGTATATAAAATTCATATTTACTTAACTCTTTCAGGTGCCGCCTTTATAACATTTGGTTTACTCTTGTATTATGACTGGATAGCGTGCTTTGTGAAAGAGTGGAATCTGATCTGCAATTTAAGCTAAACTGTATGAAGTAGAGAAAACTAAAGCTGGAATGGCATAGGCAATTATAAAAGCACACGTCTAGGTCCTAGCCAGCAGTGTCGACTGTGTTGTATATCATGTAACCCCTGAGGAGTGCGATAAGGGGGTTAATTCTGTACTTTTCTCGTACAGTTTTGTGAAAGTTGTGTTGTGCTCAGGTGTTTTGCATACTTTATATGTCTAGTTACTCCTGGAACGGAGAAATCTGCTAAGACTATGTATATCGAAGAGTACTACACCATCACTAAAGTAGAGTAGTGTGACTCGTATTTCACGCTTCACCCAGTTTGGCTAAATTTTGCTTTTAAGGGTTTCTTTTTCAAGCAATGTTTTTGCTGGAATCATTAAATTATATGACTGTTTGTATCTAAATTATTAACACACGCCTGCAACAAACTAAGTATATTGCGACTTCCATATCACAATTACTTGGTTGAGTTTAAGATTTTGCGTTTAGCTCATAACCACATAGGCATTTTGCACCCTGTAAACGTACGCTCATACCTTGGAAACATTAAGGTTGGTGAAAGGATGCATCTTGTAGAGTACTAACACATCATCACAAAGCAGATCAATGGGAAACATTTTTCATGCTTCAATGATTTGGTATCAATTTCAGCTTATATTTCAAATACTGTTTATCATATAATGACCAAACATGATTTGTGTACGCTTCTCTTTTTGTGCGATACGTATGCAGCAAAAAAGTGAATTTGGGCTACATTTGTTATTGGTTTAGGTTTATTTTTTACATACAGCCCATGACTGCAGGTTTGTTGTATCCTATCGACAAAGGGTTATACCTGGAATCCTACGACTTGGAGAGGGAATATTATCGTGATGAATAGCATACTCCTCACAAAATAGGTCACTGTTACCCACAATTAACTCATCACTGAAATTACTTACACAATGTGTGTTTTTGACTTTATTCTATATTCTTTGAACAAATTGATTTCATATGTCCATCTTAGTACCATACTCGTACAAAATGTACTGTCTCTGGGATGTACATTCATATTTTTCTGGCCTATCTTAAATGCTTGCATTAAGGTCATTATCACACAGAATTTTTGCATGGTATGCACAAATTATATTAGAATCATAATACTTGATAAAGAGATGCATTTGTTGAACACTCTTCCTCATTACAGACGTAGCTCTTCATGGCCATTGTTTTGCTTAAGAGTTTGATTTTTTTCTGAGTTTTTTTGGTATGAACTGTCAGCTGCCGACTGATACAGCAATTAACGCCCGAAGGGCGTTATGTAACCTGTGCGAGTCGGCAGCTGACCGTTTATACTACGATAAACTCAGAAAAACAGCATTAAACTCTTATAATTGCAATTCTGTATAATTTTATTAGTTTTTTATTTTTAGTTTGCCATTATTAAAGATATTTCCTATCAGATTGATACCCTTATTTACGCATATGAAATCTTGTCGAGTGCTTCTGCTACGTACGTTTTATTGAACAGGGATTCTCTAATAAAGCAATAGATACGCTAGCATCAAACAAGTAATTCCACTAATGATAGCCGATCCAAGGTTTTGAACATTCTACAGTAAGATCTTAATATTTTATCTAAATTGTCATACGTGTTGTGAGTACAAGTTCAGTATTCAAAGAAAAGGATCTTTTGTTTTGTTTGACATACAAAATGACATTTGAAATTGATGCTTTCATGAGTTGATTGTGACTTGGCCAATTCATTGTTGTCCAGACTCGTGAGTAACCAATTTTCATTTCTTTAAATCTATTTGCGTGTTCATGAACGGGTTAGGCTACCTACAGGGCAACTCACAAACGAAATTAAGACTATCGGTAAATGGTTATATTGATGGGGGTCCAATAGTCAAACAGTGCCTAGACTTCGACCCTGACAGTTGCGATCAGGGGGTTTCATTGGATCTGTCTTCCACCAACCTCCACCCCCACATCGTAACTATCAGGGTCGGCGTCTTAAATTGTAGGAGTATGGGTCCACTTGTTAAAATGTTAGTCTTTCAACCCTCACCTGCCAATCCCTATTCCTATTTACCTATAATTTTAAATTCAATTGTAATGAGCTGCTTCAAAATCACTGTAGCCCCAATGTTGGTAGATACTGAATTTCGCAGCTTTTTTCCAATTCTAGTCAAAGAAAAAATTATTTATTTTCAGCAAAGTGCAACATTTTTATTTGATTTTGTCAAAATCGGTTTATTGAATTTTCAAAATAAAATATAAACCCACCATTTTATTTCGTTTTAATGGCAGTCACTGTGTATGCCTTTTGTGTCAGTGTTTACATTAGTTACTTTGCACGCGGTTGTATTTATAGAAGTTGGTGTAAAGTAGTTCTCAGTACAGTTTATACAGAAATAACTGCATCTTGGCCTGATCACATGACTACGTTCTGACCAATGGAAATCTTGTCTACATTTACCAACTAAAGCAATTACAATTATTCTTCGGGTACTTGGGTTATATTTATATGAGCCGGTTCACGGAAAAACGGGCCTTATGACATAAGATTTCGATATTTACCTTTTTCCATTTTCCGAGAGAGTAATGTTTTGAAACCATAATGAAATACATTTTACTCCAAATTGTGTCACTAGTTTTATTCACAGGCTTGAGATATAATCCATAACGCTTTCACAATGCAACGTCATGACTTTAAGGAACTGTAGCACAATGTGTAACGTAATAGTTGAACTTGTTACATCAATAGAGCCACTGGCTATTTTTGTATTAAAACTTATGTATTGGCGTGAAATAATGATGGAGCTATTCAATACCAAAAACGTTTTAGTTAACTGGGTTCAATATTTATGATATAGCTTTTATTCTTGGAAAGTATATCTTTAAACCGTGTTAAGTCGACGAATGGAGATGATGTTGGAGGTGTCATATATTCTTCTGCGAAATTTGATATTGTGTTCAGCTTAACATAATGAAATGACGACAAGAAATATATGGTGATGTCAAACTTACATTTTATTATTATGACATAGTGTTAATATTGTATGCCAAACAAAAGCATGAAGTTCCTCAGTCTTCTGAGGGTCTTGGATATGTGATGTCCTGATAGCAGGGCCTAACAAATCCCATCACATTCTTAAACAAATGATGCTTAAACAAATGATGCTGACGAGATCTACTGGGTCCTGCACTTATATCTGCAAGCTTGTCGATCTCGATCGTTTGTCCTGCGAATGTCACAATATGGACTAGGATATCCTCCTAACCCTAGGCTTTCTTCACAAACACTATACCCGGTGCATCAGCAACTACTCTTGTAGTTCACAACCTCAGGTCGCGACCCAAATCAGGGTCGCAGCGGGTCCTCAGTAGGGTCCGGAAGGGTCGTAAGAACAAATCTATTTTTGCCTTTATAATGCTGAAAAGTGCGCGAAAGGGTCTGGAAATAATGTTAGTGGCTTATTAAAGGTCGCAGCAAAAGAAATCTTGGGAACCACTGAACTACTCGGAAACACTGGTGTTCTCGGCTAAAACCGTATGCCTCGCAAGGGCTTGAAGATCTGAACAAGATATCCCTTCCAATGCCAGGTAGTATCTCCATTAGCTCGGCAATAGGGTCCTGCTTCGGTGGCGGTGGACGACTTGTCTACTATCTCCGCCAATAATCCAATTGTAGCACAGTTTGATTGGCAAAAACGTTTCTTGGCAAATCTCTCATCAATAACACATCGTGTATATGACCAAGGATCTGCACCAGGTCCTTGATTTCATGGTGAGGACCGGTAATAACTCTCCACAGAAAGTATTCAGTCACAAATCGGTTCTTATTTTGCCCTGTAACGAATACAGTTTAGCTTCACAAGCCAAATTTAAAAATATTTAACCATTTTATCCAAAGAAAGTATTCTATTGCCAACTGGTCCTTAACTTCACATGTAATAAATGTATTTAAGCTTCCATGTATACATGGCTAAATATTAAACTAATTTTAAAGAAACTATATCCATAAGCGTGTTGCGTGTGCATGCATGTGAAAATGGCAAAATAAGGTTTTTAGATTATACAAGAAAGAAAATGAAAATTAAAGTTTCGTTTGCAAAAAGCACCTCCAGCTTACATATTATCATCATTATTAGCGTCTTCAGAAACAGCCATTTTTCGATCTTTACATAAATATTTTCTATGACTGGCTTGTCACAGTAACAAATACCTAATTTAACACGCATACCATGAAAGTCTTCTGCCTGTATAGTACAGCTTTTTCCGCCAGAACCATGATACTGTAAAGCCCAGTCCACCATTGAGATGATGGCATTGGTGCCATGTGTTATAATAACATCAGGTCCTATTTTATCTTGCTCAACTATCAGAATATTTAATTGCCTTGATTCCTAGTTGATAGGATATCCAAAAATACGCACCTTTCGCAGAGTGTCAAAATACATTGGACCCATCCGCCTCGAATGATGGGGAATGGAGACATTTTGTGAAAAATCAAAGGTGTGATGGACAAACTTCTCGCTTCTATTTCTCCTTTCGCTGGCACATCACAAGCAAATGCTACAGACATCCCTTTCTCGCTGACATTATATGCTCGTGCATATTTCTAGACGTCTCTAACTTGTCAAATGGGTGGTTTTTTGTCTTGTTCCCTTGGTGCAGGGGGCAGAAGCAGGCCAAACTTATCTGCATCATTTGATATGTACATCACGAAACATTTCACACTGGGAAAATGGAGTGAGTTTGCAGGTTTCTTGCCCTAGTTTCCGTGGCATCTGGGAACTACTGCATATGTCATCGTGTGTTTCATTAGATATTTTAAAATATAACTTCTTATGTTGAACACAAATAGAAACGTTCGTCCGCAGTTTATTCCCTTGGAACTTGTACCGAAATCTTCTCCTTTCCCCTTGGCGGGTCTTTTCACTGTCACTTACGTCATACATTGCACCCATTATGTACAATTCTTTCCCATCCTTTTGCATTTCTTTTATGTTTAGGATGTGGACATCTGACTAGGAATGCAGTTTTCTCGACAACTGCAACCCTTTCTAATAAAATCACCCACCGTCCTTAAAGTTTTCTCAATGACTACCTCGTCAGTATAATTTTCAAATGCTTACTCTTCACTGTTGGATTCTTCGTCCTCATGGTTGACAGAATCTTATAAATGTTTTCCCCTATTTTTGAATTAACTCTTTTGCACATAGGTTTCAATGTATACTTACAAAAGTTTCCTTTCATTGATACCATTTACAAATGGCTTATTATGCATCAGCATTTACCAGCGGCAAATTATTCTTCTCTGGTGGACCTCAGCATCATTGACTATTGTATGTCATCAAATAAACAAATGCTGGGAATACAAAATAATCAAAGTTACTCCACTTAAACCGAAACAGATATGTTTTGCTTATACTTTTATAGCGAATGCAGCATACAGTAGAAACCGCAACATAAAGTTAGCTTTTTGGCTCTACTGACAACCTGATTCATTCTTAAAGCCAAAAATCTGATACAACACTATTTACATACTTCTTTTCGATCTTACCGTTACCTTCATTCGTTCTTTTACTTGGATCGCATAAACAACTTGGATTACAAGATCCCTTGACATTTGAAAACGCAAAACAAGTTCACTGGAAAGGAGTAATGGGTTGTGTTTGAGTTAAAGAATGACTCAAACACGATGATTATTTATCCTACGCATTTGTTTGTATTCTTCCTCTTTGGTCTATTTCACACGTATTACTCGATGTCAGTTAAGTAAGTGCATGCCGTACCAGATACCACATCTACATTAAAAATAAAAGGGAATTGTAACAATTTAGGTATCGACGTGATTTTTAAATGTGAAAACTTGTTTATGACAAAGAAAAACATTATGTATGTCTAAAATGAAGATTTTTCATTGTCTACTTACCTTCGAATGAGGTACGATCAAGACAAGCATCTCGGTTTCAGCTACCAAATAATATTATAAAATCTATGTTATCTTTAAAGGATAGAACTCATTTATGGTGAAACACTAACCATTTGTGCATGACTGAATGTCTAGCTGTTTACTCAGATGTAATGTTTGTGTGATTGCAGTGACAAGGGCAAACAAACTCGAGACAAGAGCGTGAGAACTTCTCCCTTAAAAGGTGAGAACCGCTCGTTGGACCTGAACAACAAGGAGGGGAAGAAAAGAGATGATAACGTTCTAGCCGACGCAGGGCTTCTGAGAAATGTCAGGTATTGTCATGACACATGAATTGTCTGTCATACGTTTTACTCAATATATCGTTAGCACATGCCTTAATCCTCAGAAGGAACATATATTATGCTGGCCAGTTTGCTAAAACAGTTATTTATCTATACATCTTCATTGGTGACTCTCGTTTGAGAAACGTATGTATATGAAACCGGTTACATCAGTTGAATGAGAGCGCATCCTCCCGAAAAATGAGCTAATTGCTATCATCATATTTTATGATAGTTGTAACGTTCACCGACTCCCTAGAGTTTGCTGCAACCCTTGGCGTTCTTAATCAGGGTCACTACAGGATACTCAAACACACAAACCTATATATATATATATATATATATATATATATATATATATATATATATATATATATATATATATATATATATATAATAACCACCTCGTATATTGTGCTTGCTTTAAAGCTATTGCAAAGATCTAAACAAAATTTCCATGGATAATACAATTCAAGCTATTGATCACTACGCAACAGAATAAATGAACGACAATGAAGAAAGACCTTAACACTTTTTATGGCGCATTGTTCAGCCAAAGGATAAAGACAGGCGCCTTTGAACAAGTCATAGTAAACGGCACAGATTCATTGGGGGGATGCTAAAAACACTGGTCATTGGGTAATCATATACATTTGTTAATGATCGTTAATTAATCTATATACAGATAAATAACATCATTGCATTAAAAGGCTTCATTATGACGAGTCTAACATTCCAGATATTCAGTGTTCGGGCTGGGCTCGAGAGCTTACCCTAACTTCTGTGCCTTTGGTCACAACTTAGACACCAATCTGCATGCTCTGGGCGCAGAGAGAATGCTGAAGATGGGCGAAGGGGACGAGCTATCCGGACAGAAGGAATCCTTCAAAATATGGGCACGGGATATTTTTAAGGTAACATTACATTATGTTCTTACTTAGTACCTTAGTTATTTACTTTCTAAATTAGTACGTTTCCTGCTTCTGCTCCCTTTACTTATCGCCATATAGCATCCTGACAAAACTCCGACCAGTCATGGCTGATTTGGACCAAACATTCATAAGGTTGTTCAAGCATTCTCTATTGCCCTTCCAGTTGTGTTCTTTTTGATCCCTCGAGACAATTTCAGTACCTTATGTAGATCCCTAGTGTTTTTCATTTTGAGGAAGTGTCAGAATCAAGTGTCCGTAATTTCTGACACTGTACAATATACCCCATTTCCTTTTCTGCTTTTCTTGCTAGAGGACGACACCAGAGCGTACTCTATATTATGTTTATCAGATACGGGTAATTGGATCTTCAAATAAATACGTTCTTTTTTACTGGACGGCTTGACCCGTCTTTACACAAGAAAGCTGACTTTGATAGGCTTATTCAACGTATTAAGATCAGTGTGACGGATAATAGTGGACTGTCTTAATTGAATAGAAATATTGCGCATAATAGGATAAATTCTGTACCTGCCACATATGATGTAAAGAGAACAATGTACCCGACAAGAACAATTTTTATTGATTACCTCGTGTCCTGTTTTCGCTTTCTCTACTTGAGTAAAGGGGATAGGAGCGGTTGCCCGAGTTGTTCAATGCAGAATTGTGAAAGCAAAACGTGTGATGCAGAGATCAAAATACTGCTTTGCTTCAAATAATTCATCTTATCTGCTCCTTAGAGCCCTTCTCAAGTGATGGATTTTATGGTGTGTGCGCAAATACAGTAGACACTTGATATATTTGCCTGAACAGGGCGTCTATTTAGAAAGCTGATTTGTGGAAATTTAATTTTAAAATTTAGTCAGCTAATATTAAGAGCAATATAAGTTCAAATGAGAGTTTTTAAACATATCGTTGTTAGATTTATCCGTCGATTACAATTACTCTGACGACGCATACCAGAACTCCTTGGGGCGCAGACATATGGGACTGCATTGTATCTCACCATTGTATCAAAGTTACCAATGACCGATCGTATCGAAATATAGCTAAATGTTATATTGTTCTTGGGGGCCACTGCTAATTATTTGCAAAAGTTAGGTAATAATATTCACAGGCATATTTGTACAGGCAGTCATATAATCGGATGGGTGTGTTCTAATTTTCAATTACTGGACTAAGACAGACGGTACATTTTGATAGAAATGACATGTACTTTACACGCTCCACTGAATCTATTTTTTATTAGAGCGCTGTCATAAATATTGTTGCATGTATAGTCATGACACTTTATATATGCATTCACTTTTGTCATCTATAAAATGAATTGTGACTGTAATGAGGTACTTTTCTTGATATAGTGGTTATTGTCAGTTTTGGATGATGTACCTGCTATACAGGAAAGATCCGTCATTAAAACAAATTCCTGTTGGTTCATTGTTATCAGGGAACGTCAAATATTTATTAATGATTTTCGTGGAAGAAGATAAAATATTTTAATTGAAACTGGTTTCGTGAAAGGAAAACAGAATGAAACGCACGATTCAAGTAATTTCACGTGCGTCTTATCTTGGTTCATTTCTAAAGCAGCAATGATATTCTTGTTACTTGTAGTATATGGCCTTTTCTTCCAAATTTGTAGCGGGTTCTTAATAAAATTTCTGCAGCTTCCTAAATACTTTAGGATTCTTCGTTTGGGTACTAAAAATCACCTCTACTCTAATCTTTGCTACTTATAAAGGCAAATTGGCAGGTTTTATCCTCATTGCAATTATCTTGCTATCTTTCCAATAGAGAGCGTGATATTTGGAAACTTAGCTTATGATGAAGAAAGAGATTCCCTTGCATTGGAAACTAACATTATTTTTGTTGTTAGAAGTTTCAGATTCAACGCTGGCAGTGTCTCAATTATGAAAGTCCGTCTTATTAGGATTCGATTGGTCAGAAACTAAGTAATAGAGAAGCAAAAACCAACAAGTTTTGTAAAACGTAACAAATAGTTTAATTATCAAAGTGAATGAAAATTGATCGGGAACGTACAGTATTATGAGTTGAATCCAGAATAATTCTAAAATGTTATACTCAAGTCCAAAAGAATTGAATGCTCTGAATGAATTTCAGATCCTCGAATGTGCTGCTCTGCCAACAGTCCTGACGTATCAAAGTGTCATTGTCCAGAACTCTTTTGAATAATTGACAATAGCCCCAGAATATTATTTCAGTCCAATGAGCACTTTCTAGTTCCAATGAATAATCTAATCAAATGATTCCTCTCAAATAATATATAAACACAGCATTAAACACATCTGTAGACTAATGCTACAACAAGAACATAAGAAAATAAGAATGGCTACATTGCCCAGGTCCACACACTTACATATAAATATAAGGGGTGAAAACGCATTTTGCTATTACTAACTACTTGACATTTTACAAATATCCCACATGGTAAAAGAACCCACCTGATTTAACCCATCCCATGGGAAATAACTTAATTATTCTAAGAACCCACCTGACCCCAACAACCATTGAGAAATTACCCCAAACTTATTAATATTTTTATTAATGGTCGAAAACACATATGCCAACAACTATTTAAGATCTTACGCAATCTACACTCTTAATATCTTACAACAGAATTTATGTACCCGTATACAAACATTAGCCATCTGATATTGATTATAGATGAGGATTACAATTTACAGTCATGAACAAAAATTAATATAATACAGATACAGTCATGTACCAAGAGTTACAAAAAATATAGTTATACATAACAATATGATACTCATTTCTCAATCATTGACTGGCGTCGGCTAACCAGACCACAAACGAAAAGGACTACCTTTTTGTTTAGCTCAAAACAACAAACGTGTAAGAAATGACACGTGACTTATAGCGGATAACATATTCGTCAAACCCTCTCATCGGCATGAACAATCCTTATTCTATGTGAAAATATCAGTCTAGATATATGTTCTGTGTTTTATATTGAGTAAATGCTAATATTCTACTAAAACAGTTTTCACATCAACACACCGTTTTGATAATAAAATTAGTCTCTATGTAAAGCCAAAAAGTATATAAAAATCTGTATACGCGGTGTTTCTCGTCCGTTCCTTTATTTCAAGGAACTCCTTTAAATGTATAATTTCTAGATGCTTTTAAAGCTCTAAATTAGTTGAAAATTCATTTACCAAGGCTGCATGCGATACATTTGGCGTTGGAGACGAGAATACAGTCAGTGATGCTGTGGGATCCTTCTCTCAAACTGATCTTACGTGGTCTCCAGATAAGTTCAGGCTTACACCCTCAGAGGAAATGTCACCTGATATTTGTGAAGGTAAAATGTTTAAAGGAAAGACATGCAGTTTTTTAAATCTTTTAAAGACGTATTGGTTCAAAACAAATATTAGAGTCCCTGTTTTCTTGATATGTATCGCATATGGGTTAAAATTGTATTCAAACGACATGTGAAGTCACAAGTAATTGATCTTGAACGGATACGTACATCTAAACATCCAAAAATTCATTTTATAATGTAATGTAATGTATCTAAACAATAGCAAAATTAACTTCAAATCAGCACCAGAAAATGTGCATTTTGTCTTTCTTACTACGTGATCGCTGTAATATATTATAAAGAACAGCAGGAGACAATATCGCGCAAGGATATTAGAGTTTATCGTGCCAACAATTTTACCTGGCTTGCGATGTCGAAGAAAATCAAAAATGTTATGACCAGTTGCAGGATATAGTATGTAATGTGACCACGCGAACACTATGAGATGGATACGTTCAGACATTCAAAATGTTCAGGTGTACATGCATTTTCTTTGTTTCTATCTAGGTCTCTCGAAGCTACACGGGAAGACTCTCGTTCCATGTCGACTTATCGAGAGTAAACAGTTGCAATCTTTGAAGTCCAGGTATTATTTAGCAGATGTGTTGCGTATATATTCATAAGTGGCAAGTTTGCTTTCTTTTTGTCTTGAGTAAAAGTTTAATAAGTTAATTTCTCTTTGTCAGTTGTGAATGGTAAATGGCCTCAAAATGCAGAATTTTTAAAGATCGTAGTATTTGATTATCCATAAGTTACAATAGAAATGATTTGGTATATGCAATTACAACGTTGTTCATAATTTCACGCTTATAATTTTCGTATAATTGTGTACCATCGTCGATGTAGTTTACAATTTTTACAACTACTTCACTGAGGCAAATGCCAGACAGGTAAGAATGTGCTCAAACATTAATACATGGAATTAGACATAAATACTGTGAGTTTTCAAAGGTCTTGTAACTAATTTATATTAAACTCGATGTCAGTCGAGTATGTGTTAGACTTTACTATTTTGGAATTGAATGAGAAACAGACATTACTTGAATGAGAAGTCAGGAAATTTAAACGATATATTTATTGGTTTGTTTTGCTTGCAGTCGTCAGACTTTGTTGGCGAGATTAGACACTCAGGGATCGTTAAAGCTTCTATATTCACCAGGGGACCATTTAGGTGTGTTTGCAGAGAACTCATCCGCCCTTGTGGACGGGATCCTTGCCCGCTTACATAATGCTCCCTCTGTCGACCAGGATGTCAAAATTGAGATGCAGTCTCAACGTAGAGCTCCACTAGGTACAATGAATTTGCATGTTTGCTTATAAAGTATTTCTCCTCTCTCTCTCTCTCTCTCTCTCTCTCTCTCTCTCTCTCTCTCTCTCTCTGAATATAGAGAAAAGTTTGGAATTGTGCTTATCACAAAGTATTGGCTGATACGGAATTTCTTGAAAAGTTCTGTTGCGAGGTTCCATTTAGCCAATTAAAATAGATTCACTTAAATCACATGCTCGTCTATCATCAGTCATTACAAAAGCTAATGCCGTTTGTAAAACTAATCCGAACATATTTACATACGTATCATGGGATGAGAAGTCAATAATTATTTTGAGGAAAACACATGAGTAATAGGCATGGCGCTAGAAATCATCAAGGAACAAACTCCAGTTTCTGAGTAATTTCAGATAACTATGGCCAAGCAAAAGAAGTATCGACAGCGTTGTCTTAAGTCTATATCCTACATCGTTTTCCCATGTTTCTTCATGTTTACTCTTTTAGGCAATATTAAAGCGTGGGAAAGGTTTCCGAAGTTTCCAATCTGCACAGTGCGGACAGCTTTGTATAGATATTTGGACATTACTACACCACCTACCCAGAGTTTCTTGAAGATTTTAGCGACGCAAGCATCAAAAGCCAGCGACAAAGAAGCACTGGAAAATCTCGCAAATGTGGGTTTCTGTTATTTGTAGTGCTAATTCAAAATATCGGAGCAATTTGTTCATATAAAGTACTGCTTCAATTCAGTACATTTGACTCTGAAGACATGGAATGTGTGTGGGCTTACGTGTATGAGAGTAGATGTGGTGTTGCCCTATATTTTCATGACAGTTTCATGCAAACTGTTACTCTTATCAAAACAACATTATTACCACGCCGCAACAATGTTATAGACAAAATCTCGTGTACACATAATCGGACAAGCATTAGATAAAACGGAACCATTATATACAAATGTATAGGAATAAAAATGGTCGATGACCAGTACAGATGTATTTTCAATGAAAACTTTTATGAGCAACGTCTTTCAGTTTCCAGTTCGTGAAAGATAAACAAAATTCTTTGCGTTGTTTTACGATCATCATTCGTTATGTTCTGGCTGTTAGATATGATTTCTTTTGAGAATGGTTGCACCCCCTTTGCATCAATGTTCTTGATATTCATGACGCTTTAGTAGATGACGGTTTCAAAACAATTAGCTATGGGGCCTAATTATACACGTATGTCATCAATGAATATTTGAAACATCAACCACCATAGAACAATCATACAATTTTGAATAATAGTTGCACAACTTATTTATACTCATAAACGTTACTTTCACAATGCTGACAAAAAAATATACGTACCTTCAAAATTGTTTAATGTAGGACCCGCAAGCGTATGAGGACTGGAAGCATGAAAAAATTCCCAATCTTCTGGAAGTCATGGAGGAATTTCCGTCCCTAAAGATCCCGGCGGCTCTCATTCTGACTCAGCTTCCTGTACTGCAGCAGCGGTACTACAGCATCAGCTCCTCCCCAGCTGTCTATCCGGGAGAAATACACGCTACGGTTGGCGTCGTCAAGACGAGAACTCAAGGCAGGGAATTGCAATTACTCATTAATATATCGGTATTACCTCCTTCATGTAATAACGACAATGACCACATAAAAGACGATGCCGCATTGATCTGATGTATGTTACAAACAGGATGGTGTTTTATTGTAGAATATTGTACACACATCTACTCACATGAGCCATGTTATTGTTTAAGTTACATTGCAGCTGGATTTTATTATCCTCAGATCAAAAATACAATGAAAGATAGACTTGAATATAGCTTACATAATTGTATCCATTACCATGTGCGGGATATATGGGGCCACGTTAGATTGCGGGGTTTGATAAATGGTGAGTTATACTCACTTCAACACATAAAACCTCATTATCAGACCAAAACCCGTTATCATAAAAAACGAAACAAAAAACAAAAAAGCAAACACAAACAAAACAAAGCAAAGCAAAGAAAGAAGCATTTATCAGATTCACTAATACTAGGTCATGTTAAATTCTGAATCTACTTTGTATCCAACATACCACAATGTGGCCCATGAAACCATTTCAGTTATTGGTCTTTCCTTCACAAGAAAACTGGGCTCTGTTTGAACGCTAAACATTAATTTATCTGCAAGTATTATTCGCCTAATTTCTCTCGTGTGATTAAAAAAAACAAAACAAAAAAAAAAAAAAAAAAAAAAACAAAAAAAAAAAACACTACTTCTCTTGCATAAAGTTATTGAAGAGGAATTTCTGACGTCAATTACTTAGTAAGAGAAAATTTTGATATAAGTATTATTCGTGTTATGTATAAATATTATTTCTATCCATTTCCATATATATTTGACCGCATTGTTTCTACGGTTGATTCTAGGTGACGCGGGGTCCTTTCACGAGGGTGTCTGCTCGTCATGGTTGAATAGAATAGCGTCAGGAACGATTGTGCCATGTCTTGTACGAACGTAAGCCTGACATTTCTCTACAAACAATTCCATCAAGCATATACTGAATGTAATTTCATTTTTTGTATCTTGTAACAACGGTCACAGCGTGTGTAGCAGCAACAACTGTTGTTGGTGATGATGCGTTTTAGTTTGGATGTGCAGTGGGTGCTAAATCATAGTAGTTGTCGAATTACAATGTCCTAAAATAAATGGTGCAATATTTGTTATTTGTAGAGCAACGCATCAATTCTGACTGACTGTTTCAAGAATTAAACAGTTAAGAACTATTTTGTCTTTGTAATAAAACATGTATGCATAACATCTTATATATGTAGTAAAATAAATCTCTAGTGTCACGGGAAATGTATACTAAAAAGAATGAGTTCATATATGGAGATGTGTGAAACTGAAGTTATCCATTAATTTATCACACATTTCGTGTGCTTGTGTGTATGTGCGCGTCTTTGTACTTTGAGACTCGAGTTCGATGTGCGTAATGTTTGACGGTGACTAAAGCATCCTGAAACAGAGAATCAATTTTGAAACATATTAAACTTGCTCCACCTAGTAGCAAACAAGACCGATATTTAGGTTCCATGGAAAGATTCCTCTGATAGAGAGCATATCCCAAAATAACTGAGATGGAAATGTCATCGTGTAGATCCCTTGCCCTGACTTTGTCAAAATGTTGTCAGTCAATCTGCTGTTTATTATCTTTTAGTGCGACATCATTCCACCTTCCCAGAGACAACACCCTTCCGGTCATCATGGTTGGCCCGGGTACTGGTATTGCTCCCTTCCGAAGTTTCTGGCAACAGAGGAAAATCGACAGGGAAATGTTACCAGTATCACATAAGCAAGGTACAACAAGTACATATCTACATAGTAGTTGTCATAGTCATATTAACGAAAAAGGGAAGGAAAGTGTGAAGATAATCAAATGCTTAGACGAAAATATCTCCCAAAAACCCCAGAAGCAACCCATTCCTACAAAAATTTGATGCCTCGATGTCCGAATCTCTTCAGGGATTTCGACTGAGGAGTATTTTTAGCGGATTTTGAGTTTTTAGCATTGACGCAATTCTTTTGCAGATAATAAATAGTTTACTCTAAAAATCTATAATTCATTGCCCCTGTTAGTGGAGCAAATACCTTCTCTAACACTCAATGTTCATTTTTTTTATGTAGATATTCGTGCTTATCTTCAAACAGGGTAAAATGATAATTAGGTCAAGCATACACAAATTTCCCGGATTCACCTTTTATGACCTGCAATGATATTTCAAAAAGTGTGACCAAGAAATTGCCAACGAAAAATAACCATGAAAAGTAGAAATCTCTTGAATAGATTATATTATCAGTGCATTTAAATGCACCGCAATTAATTATATTGATTAATTTCAAATATATACCATTCAGGATAAACAAAGCTGATTTGTATGTATTTATTGCTTGCTTATTTGTTTGCTTTCGTATTTTGGAATACTACTGCTACTACTACTACTACTACTACTAATAATAATAAGAAGAAGAAGAAGAAGAAGAAGAAGAAGTAGAAGAAAGAAAGAAAGAATGATATGATGAGATGCTTCTTCATTGTAGATAAATCTCGGTCTTGTTGGGGAAAGATGTACCTGTATTTTGGGTGCCGCGGGTCCCAAGTGGACGATATATACAGAGAGGAGCTGCAGACGGCCATGAAGGATGGTATATTGACCAATGTCTACACGGCTTTTTCTCGGGAACCAGACAAATCTAAGGTGCGATTGTAATCAGTCAGTTACTTAACAATGGTATTTAGTGACACAATATTAGTAAGCTGGTTATCAACAAGATTTAATCAGCTGGCTCATACCGCTAAAAGCACTATAACCAAAACGTAAACATAAATATGTTTTGCCATCTGTTACCGTTTTCGATATAAAACAAGTACATCCAAGTTGCATTTCCATCAGTGTCGTCCAGCACTTGATAAAGCGGAAGCACAAAGAATTTATGTCTCAGATAGTTCAACCGATCTACCCTCCATTAATTAGCATAACACATAACATGGAGATAAAAATGAAAATATCTTCTCAGTTTCTCTTACATTTAAATTCTACTCCAGAAACTTGAAGGTGTTTAGAGTACTGTAAAACGTGCGAAGTCCAATGTACCACGTGGTTCTATTGCCACCTCAGCTTAATTTAATTATTTAAATTTAAATTTAAATTCAGATAATGGGATCACTAGCAATGCAAGTACATATTTTCCATGAAGGTTTTGTCATCTAACCTTATTGTCACAATTTGTTTCAGGTCTTCGCTACTAGACACAGTAAATATCAATTCAGAAAATGGGTTCTGTCTCCGTATAAATATAAAGTAACTTGAGATCACAAACCGGTCATTAGCTAATTTTACAATCTCAAACTGTTTTCTGTTTGCAGATTGTTTCTATCTGTCACAATATTCTAAGCAAATAACAGCGTATCACATCATCTCTGTATCGTGTTTGTTTGCAGATGTACGTGCAGGATTACTTACTTCAAAATAGCTCAGACATTTACAATAGCATTTTTCGAGAAGGAGGACATTTTTATATCTGTGGTGACGCCAGAATGGCAGCAGACGTCACGTCGACATTGGAGAAAATTCTTCAAAAAGAAGGAAACATGCCAGTACAAGACGCTAAGAATTTCATACTGAAATTACGGGTAAAATAGTTGTTTTATTCTGTTTTTTTTTTTGTATACACCTTTTAGGATCAATCATCATTATATAATATATAATATTAGCCTAGAATATTGTTACCCCCTAAAAAAATCAATGACCTGAAGCTTGTGTAAAATGATACACCTGCTGAAAAGTCAGAATACACCAAGCTTAATTTCCAGAATAATGAAAACCATTCTTTCTTAAAGATCTATTTCCAGATGCTGAGACGATGGTTAAAAACAGATTATGTGTGCCCACCTCAGCCTATTGGACAAGTCCGATAGTAAATCAAGAAGACAAAGACATTAATGAATGCATGTTCTTATCGCATTTGAGATTTTAAATCTGAATGTGATAAAGGAATATAAATGTGAATTATTTTGGACACAGTGAGAGTCTCCAGCGGCGAAAATTACAATTACGATGAATTTGTCTTATTTCAGGAATGTAACCGGTTCCACGAGGACATTTTCTGGAGTAACTTTAAGGAGGTGAGAGGTAAAGAAAACTTGGAAGTAGATCAAAGCCAAATGAAAACTGAAGAAGTCCCTGTCATTACGGAAGGTGGTGGTCATAATACAAGCCACGGTATGTGTGCTCCGTTGTTATCTTAAATCGCACTTTCGTTACCTTTTACTACAATTCTGCATGTTTTTCATTTTACCTCTATATTCTACAATTTTTATCGGTAATGTCAAGAGCTTGTTTTTGCCTACGGACACTACCAGTTTCAATCTTTACGGCTAGTGTTAACATAACTGTTTAGTTTCATTTGTAAAGAATGCAATTCAATTGCAGCCATTATTGTTGATTGTAACGACAGGGTTCAGGAGAACAATATCGATTGTTCCAGCTAACACTCATAATCAATACCATACACCTTACCTGTCGTTTCTTCCTATTATGTGTTGATGTTTCTCTTTACAAGACGCATCAGAAGACAGCATATTTATTTAAAGTATATTATACCGTACTGATACCATGGTAAGAAAGTATTTCCAGTACAGGATATTTAGATTTGAAAAGTCAACTACATGAAACATTACTTACAATATTTGACTCCTATATTTATCTCTGTGAGCGCTTATTTATGGCGCCAGGGACAGTAGCTTTCTTTATAAAGAACTGTACTAGCAGTGTTTCGCTTCAAGTTTATAGGACTCTCAAAATCTGTTCTTATCAATGAACAGGATACCAGTCTTTTTATTACTTTTGAGATGTGGCCATTGGCTGTTATACCAAATTAGATTTGACTTTTGTAATCTAAGATGTGGCCATTGGCTATAATATTAACTTGGATTTGTCTTTTGTTATTTACAATTACGGCTACCAGTTCTTTCGACTTCCCGATAAGGTCACTAGCAGACGATATTCTGCCCATTTTACCTGGACGATGGGCAACTTGGCAGTTTCTCCTATATGCGATCACCAAAATGTACCATTTTTAACAAGCACACTGAAGGAAAGTAAACTTATAAATCAGAAATATAGATACTAACAGAAAGTTTGATTTGCGGTCTGTTTATGTAATTTTCTTAAAGTATCTTGAGATTCGATGAATTTATTTCAACTTCCAAATACCATATGCAGTCAACGGTACATCTGCCCGCTGACCACAAATATGGCGGCTGATGACGTCATTCGGGAAGTATCTATTGCCTGTCCACTGACACTATATGGTTCCAGCTTTGCCTTCGATTGTTCCCAAATTCGGAGCTAACTTTCATAAAAAGTGCATGCTCTGTGTACAGATCCGTCTAGGGCACACAATATTATTATTTTCCTAAATGTTAGCATTGACGTTTACAGAAAATACACTAAAACGTGAATTCCTCGACCATTTTAGAGGTCTGCCTAATAAATAACTTTATCAGCCTGGAACATATGTATGTGAACAGTGCTTAATACGGACATCTTATTTTTTGTTTGGAATGCTATTATCGAAGCAGCTGAATGTAGTCAAGTAATGCCATTTTGTCTAGGATTGAGTGCAAAAGTCCCTCGCCTACTCGCCTACTCCCCATTCTCTTGTTCAGTCACCCAACCCCCAATCCCCATCCCAGAGGCCAAAGTATGGCTCCAAGACCTTTAGAGAACGAACATTATTTTCAATCAGTTAGGTTAAGCTGCTTGATGTGTGGGAGAAAATACAACTGTTATCTTGGCTTGGCTGGTGGTATTAGTGGCCATGAGGGGACATTATATAGGATTCCTGATGTGTGGCTCTCCGACTCACCGCCTTGTAAATACAATATTCTCCGCTTTTTAATAGTTGCTGTGAAAGTGTACATAATATGATTATCATCTGAAAATCCACAGTTGACAAATCTCTGTGGTTCTGATACTGTCGACATTTGCTGCCGTTTTTACCTGTAGTCGGGTACACTGTGCGACAGATTTTAATGAATGCATTTTTTCGTGGAGCTTTATTGATTGCTGTGAGAATTGAGACATATTATGGCACATGGTCGTCACCTTAAAATTCGCATTATATCAAATATCTGTGCTCTTGCATATTTTTTCAGAGCTGATGCACTTTCTGACTTGCGGCTATGTATCATGAGTTTGTCTTGTAAAATTATCTAGTGTCGCAGTTTCGATTGATTGATGCTAAACTTTGCATATATGATGGGTATCACAAGCGAAAGATGAGAATATGGACAAATCCGTCTGCTCTCACTATCTTTTAAATATGAATTTTCATCCTTGTTTTATGCACTGCTGATTCATTATAGTCTTGCGAGTCTTGATTGATCGGTGTAACACGTGGTGCGTGTAGTGGTTATTATCTGAAGGTGTGTAACTGATAAACCACTGTCCTTCCGCAATGTTTGCAAAAGTTCCTGACTGAGTATGGAGCTCATCGATCCTCTCTTAAAAAAGAAAAAATCCAACTATTCAAAACAAACGTGAATTATGTTTACTCAGCACCTCAGACACCTGGAGGATGAATAAGATAAACTCAGCAGACTGCAGTCCTTTGTGAATAACTGCCTCCTTCGCCTCCTCAACATGTAATGGCCTGAGAGATCTGCACCATCCACATGGGAGGAACCAACGAATAGCTGTCTATTCGCCAAAGCATCGCCACAAAGAAAGGGGGGTGGATCGGGTACACACCGCCAAACAACATTGTTAGGCAAGTCCTACATTTAACCTTTTAAGTGAAGAGATAGGTTGGCAGACC